>CM055119.1:300643928-300758928 GCA_029206835.1 Rana muscosa
TACAACTTATGAAAGGTCAACTGAGATTTCCCAGCTCCAGGTCTCCATTGCAGGTAGGTAGAGGTGTAGGTTGTCACCCGGGAGCAGCCGCTGAACATGACAATGTCAGTTGGACTTCCTGGTTGCCATCACCACTCTGTACACAATCACTGAAACGCATGAGCGATCGTCACACAGCGCCAATAAACTGCTCCTGGAAACTCCGGGAAGGGAAATCACCGAGTGACAAGAAGAGGAACATTTCTAAAAATATCCTGAAAAGGTGAAATGTTACTAGAGCAGAACAAGTCCACGTCACCCGGACTCCGGACCGTCATTCTGAGAACGACAATGACAGGTTCTCTTTACAGGTTCCTACACCGAAGAATAAAGATGTAATAAATCGCAACATTGAGTCCTCACATGAGGACATTTCCCATTTCAGGCTCTTTCCTTTTATCTATACCTGGTGATCCTGCCAGCAACACATTTCCTATCCCAGGGTGACAACACTCACCCACCGTACTGTATCTATGGAGGAGCAGCAGTGTCACCCCGGGACCAAAAGTGTGTTAGGACTACAGAACACCACCTGAAGGTGACCACGAGTCCTCCCCTCCCTCCCAGAATGCAGTGCATGTAAAAATGCATTAAAAAAAACTGAACTCTTACATTTCTCAAAACTGGAATGTGGGCCAAGTATGGCCCCTGGGGCACCAATCCTGCCACTGACACCAATGATGGGACACTATTCCCCCCCACCGACACCAATGATGGGACACCATTCCCCCCACCGACACCAATCCTGCCACTGACACCAATGATGGGACACTATTCCCCCCACCGACACCAATGATGGGACACCATTCCCCCCACCGACACCAATCCTGCCACTGACACCAATGATGGGACACTATTCCCCCCCACCGACACCAATGATGGGACACCATTCCCCCCACCGACACCAATCCTGCCACTGACACCAATGATGGGACACTATTCCCCCCCACCGACACCAATGATGGGACACCATTCCCCCACCGACACCAATCCTGCCACTGACACCAATGATGGGACACTATTCCCCCCCACCGACACCAATGATGGGACACCATTCCCCCCACCGACACCAATCCTGCCACTGACACCAATGATGGGACACTATTCCCCCCCACCGACACCAATGATGGGACACTATTCCCCCCCACCGACACCAATGATGGGACACCATTCCCCCCCACCGACACCAATGATGGGACACCAATCCTGCCACTGACACCAATGATGGGACACCATTCCCCCGCCACCGACACCAATGATGGGACACCATTCCCCCGCCACCGACACCAATGATGGGGCACTATGCCCCCCACTGACACCAATGATGGGGCACTATGCCCCCCCACTGACACCAATGATGGGGCACTATGCCCCCCCACTGACACCAATGATGGGGCACTATGCCCCCCCACTGACACCAATGATGGGGCACTATGCCCCCCCACTGACACCAATGATGGGGCACTATGCCCCCCCACTGACACCAATGATGGGGCACTATGCCCCCCCACTGACACCAATGATGGGGCACTATGCCCCCCCACTGACACCAATGATGGGGCACTATGCCCCCCCACTGACACCAATGATGGGGCACTATGCCCCCCCCACTGACACCAATGATTGGGCACTATGCCCCCCCCACTGACACCAATGATGGGGCACTATGCCCCCCCCACTGACACCAATGATGGGGCACTATGCCCCCCCCACTGACACCAATGATGGGACAACCATTCCCCCCACCGACACCAATCCTGCCACTGACACCAATGATGGGACACTATTCCCCCCCACCGACACCAATGATGGGACACCATTCCCCCCACCGACACCAATCCTGCCACTGACACCAATGATGGGACACTATTCCCCCCCACCGACACCAATGATGGGACACCATTCCCCCCCACCGACACCAATGATGGGACACCAATCCTGCCACTGACACCAATGATGGGACACTATTCCCCCCCACCGACACCAATGATGGGACACCATTCCCCCCCACCGACACCAATGATGGGACACCATTCCCCCCCACCGACACCAATGATGGGACACTATTCCCCCCCACCGACACCAATGATGGGGACACTATTCCCCCCCACCGACACCAATGATGGGACA
This sequence comes from Rana muscosa, assembly GCA_029206835.1. NCBI lineage: Eukaryota > Metazoa > Chordata > Amphibia > Anura > Ranidae > Rana > Rana muscosa. Next base: position 300,646,098 of record CM055119.1, read on the forward strand.
CCATTCCCCCCACCGACACCAATCCTGCCACTGACACCAATGATGGGACACTATTCCCCCCCACCGACACCAATGATGGGACACCATTCCCCCCCCACCGACACCAATGATGGGACACCAATCCTGCCACTGACACCAATGATGGGACACTATTCCCCCCACCGACACCAATGATGGGGCACCAATCCCCCCCACCGACACCAATGATGGGACACCATTCCCCCCCACCGACACCAATGATGGGACACTATTCCCCCCACCGACACCAATGATGGGACACTATTCCCCCCACCGACACCAATCCTGCCACTGACACCAATGATGGGACACTATTCCCCCCCCACCGACACCAATGATGGGGCACCAATCCCCCCCACCGACACCAATGATGGGACACCATCCTGCCACTGACACCAATGATGGGACACTATTCCCCCCCACCGACACCAATGATGGGACACTATTCCCCCCCACCGACACCAATGATGGGACACCAATCCCCCCCCACGACACCAATGATGGGCACCAATCCCCCCACCGACACCAATGATGGGGCACTATGCCCCCCCCACTGACACCAATGATGGGGCACTATGCCCCCCCCACTGACACCAATGATGGGGCACTATGCCCCCCCCACTGACACCAATGATGGGGCACTATGCCCCCCCCACTGACACCAATGATGGGGCACTATGCCCCCCCCACTGACACCAATGATGGGGCACTATGCCCCCCCCACTGACACCAATGATGGGGCACTATGCCCCCCCACTGACACCAATGATGGGGCACTATGCCCCCCCCCCACTGACACCATTGATGGGGCACTATGCCCCCCCCCCACTGACACCAATGATGGGGCACTATGCCCCCCCCCACTGACACCAATGATGGGGCACTATGCCCCCCCCCACTGACACCAATGATGGGGCACTATGCCCCCCCCCCACTGACACCAATGATGGGGCACTATGCCCCCCCCACTGACACCAATGATGGGGCACTATGCCCCCCCCACTGACACCAATGATGGGGCACTATGCCCCCCCCCACTGACACCAATGATGGGGCACTATGCCCCCCCACTGACACCAATGATGGGGCACTATGCCCCCCCCACTGACACCAATGATGGGGCACTATGCCCCCCCCCACTGACACCAATGATGGGGCACTATGCCCCCCCACTGACACCAATGATGGGGCACTATGCCCCCCCACTGACACCAATGATGGGGCACTATGCCCCCCCACTGACACCAATGATGGGGCACTATGCCCCCCCACTGACACCAATGATGGGGCACTATGCCCCCCCACTGACACCAATGATGGGGCACTATGCCCCCCACTGACACCAATGATGGGGCACTATGCCCCCCCACTGACACCAATGATGGGGCACTATGCCCCCCCACTGACACCAATGATGGGGCACTATGCCCCCCCACTGACACCAATGATGGGGCACTATGCCCCCCCACTGACACCAATGATGGGGCACTATGCCCCCCCACTGACACCAATGATGGGGCACTATGCCCCCCCACTGACACCAATGATGGGGCACTATGCCCCCCCACTGACACCAATGATGGGGCACTATGCCCCCCCACTGACACCAATGATGGGGCACTATGCCCCCCCACTGACACCAATGATGGGGCACTATGCCCCCCCACTGACACCAATGATGGGCACTATGCCCCCCCACTGACACCAATGATGGGGCACTATGCCCCCCCCACTGACACCAATGATGGGGCACTATGCCCCCCCACTGACACCAATGATGGGGCACTATGCCCCCCCACTGACACCAATGATGGGGCACTATGCCCCCCCACTGACACCAATGATGGGGCACTATGCCCCCCCCACTGACACCAATGATGGGGCACTATGCCCCCACTGACACCAATGATGGGGCACTATGCCCCCCCACTGACACCAATGATGGGGCACTATGCCCCCCCACTGACACCAATGATGGGGCACTATGCCCCCCCACTGACACCAATGATGGGGCACTATGCCCCCCCACTGACACCAATGATGGGGCACTATGCCCCCCACTGACACCAATGATGGGGCACTATGCCCCCCACTGACACAAATGGGGCACTATTCCTCCCACTGACACAAATGGGGCACTATTCCCCCCCACTGACAAATGATGGGGCACTATTCCCCCCACTGACACCAATGATGGGGCACTATCCCCCCCCCCCACTGACACCAATGATGGGACACTATTCCTCCCACTGACACCAATGATGGGGCACTATTCCCCCCACTGACACCAATGATGGGGCACTATTCCTCCCACTGACAACAATGATGGGGGCACTATTCCTGCCACTGACACCAATGATGGGGCAGAGTTGGTCATTTTTGTTGCTGCTCAGACTTGGAGATTAGTTATTTTTACACCTCCCTGGACTTCGATCCTCCAAGCCGCCCCACAATACAAGTCATCCGGTTTCTGCCCCTCCATGTTGCTCTGTTCCCCGGCGGTGTGCAGGCGCAGCAGACGGGGTTGTGGCCCCTCTTCCTATTTCTAGAGAGCAGCTGAATGAGAAGTGAGCGGGGAGAAGTTGGCTGTGTGGGCAGCGGAGGAAACACAGGAGTCTGGCAGCTGCGACTCCCCCGCTGGCAGGCTGAGACACTTCACAGCCATCCGGGGAGGAAGCGGCGGTCCTAACTGACATCCTGTGTGATGAGCCGCCGCTGCCAGGCAGCTGCTCTCCGTCCGCTGCAGATCGCTCTGATGTGCAGCTGCTGGAGGGAAGCAGAGACCAGAAAGAGCTCAGCATTGCGAGACAGTCGGGTCACAAATGCCAGGGGACGGGCCACGAGCGCCAGGGGACGTGCCACGAGCGCCAGGGGACGGGCCACGAGCGCCAGGGGACGGGCCACGAGCGCCAGGGGACGGGCCACGAGCGCCAGGGGACGGGCCACGAGCGCCAGGGGACGGGCCACGAGCGCCAGGGGACGGGCCAAGAGCCCGGGGACGGGCCCGAGCCACGAGCGCCAGGCCACGGGCACAAGCGCCAGGCGTAGCCGAGTCCACATTCAGCCATATCACCAGAAGGATTCTTATTGGCCATTAAATTAGTCGTATGCAAGCCGTGATGAAGTCATGTGTCGGAATTCGAAGCTGCAGCAGTGTGGACACAACTTCATGCCAGAGAGTTGGGGCTCCTTTTACATTAGTGTGTCTGCAAAGTCGCAAACTTCTAGTGCGACTTTGGAGCGTCTTTGATCTGGCTTTACATTTGCTGGACCAAAGTTGCATCAAAAGTCGGACCGAAGTAGCGCAGGAATCTTTTCTGATGTTGCAGCGACTTCTTTAGTGTCGGTAGGAACGGCTCTCATAGACATGCATTGAATTCACATATCCTGCGACTTGGGGGGGTCTCACGTCAGATCCCAAGTCGCACAAGCGTGAAAGGAGTCTACTTGCTCCCTTTTAGTCTGAGGCTCGGTTCACACTGCTGGGATCCGACTTGTGAGACTCCCAAGTCGCACGACACGTGAAATCCCATGTTAGTCAATGAGAGCCGTCCCAATTAGCACTACTGAAGACGCTCCGACTTTACAAAAGGTTCCAAGACCACTTCCATGCGACTTGTGCCCATAGACTTTAATGGAAGTCGCCTCCTCATTCATATTGATGCGATTTGGATCCGAAATTACAGGAAGCTTACCCAGGAATTCCCAAAACTCGCATCAAACTAGCACTCAAGTCGCAAGCAAAGCACCAGCAAGTCGCTTTGCAAAAATCGCACCATAATTCGTGCAACTTTCAGGTCGCAGTAGTAGAGGGCGCTGAGCCTGAAAACATTTTTGTTATATCTGTTCAATAAGTGCAAAGAATAAACCTGTTAATCCTGCCAGAAATTGAGGGCGCTGAAAGCTTCCTGTGCTGCTCTCGGGAGTTCCCAACCTGCGACCCTCCAGAACTACAAGTCCCACGAGGCATTGCAAGCCGCTGACAGTTACAAGCACAACTACCAGAGGCAGAGGCATGATGGGACTTGTAGTTCCACAGCAGCTGGAGGGGGGGCCACAGGTTGAGCACCCATGCGGGGTCATTCACACCACATGCAAGGGGGCGGTGCTAGTCCGGTCCTAGGGTGACAACATTGCTCCTCCACAGATACAATACAGTGAGCGTTGTCACCCGAGTGCGTTACTGGCAGGATCAACAGGTGACAAATGAAAAGGAGGAAAACGAATGCAGACATCACATCTAGAGACTGGTGGTCATTTCTGTTGTTGGACTTCAATATACAGGAATGTCAGGTGGACAAATAAACGTGTTTTTTCCAGAATCTCCACTTCCCTCCAATAATCCTTTCCATAAAGACACTCGGAAATGATCGTCACCTTAGAAATATGTAAACGTACCGAATCCCTGAATCTCCGTATCTCTGAATCTCCCAACAGATCCATGTGCTCAGACATGTGACGTGTAAAATGATTACACACCTCGGTGTCACTAATCTCATGAGGAGACCATGGAATGGGGGAAGTGATGTGCGTCTTACTCAGACATGTGCCTCTTCTCAGCTCCTATTGTTGGAAATAAATCGGCACAGCAATGGATTGTTCCAGCTAAACCGAGTCTAGCCTAGGCTTCCGGAGAGCCCACCTGTGCCGAAGTCTAGCCTAGGCTTCCGGAGAGCCCAGCTAGGCCGAGTCTAGCCTAGGCTTCCGGAGAGCCCAGCTAGGCCGAGTCTAGCCTAGGCTTCCGGAGAGCCCAGCTAGGCCGAGTCTAGCCTAGGCTTCCGGAGAGCCCAGCTAGGCGAGTCTAGCCTAGGCTTCCGGAGAGCCCAGCTAGGCCGAGTCTAGCCTAGGCTTCCGGAGAGCCCAGCTAGGCCGAGTCTAGCCTAGGCTTCCGGAGAGCCCAGCTAGGCCGAGTCTAGCCTAGGCTTCCGGAGGGCCCAGCTAGGCCGAGTCTAGCCTAGGCTTCCGGAGGGCCCAGCTAGGCCGAGTCTAGCCTAGGCTTCCGGAGAGCCCAGCTAGGCCGAGTCTAGCCTAGGCTTCCGGAGAGCCCAGCTAGGCCGAGTCTAGCCTAGGCTTCCGGAGAGCCCAGCTAGGCCGAGTCTAGCCTAGGCTTCCGGAGAGCCCAGCTATGCCGAGTCTAGCCTAGGCTTCTGGAGAGCCAAGCTAAAAACAGTCTAAAAACAGTCTAACCCATGCATCTAGAGAGCCAAGCTAAACCGAGCCTAGCCTAGGCTTCCGGAGAGCCAAGCTAAACCTAGCCTAGGCTTCCGGAGAGCCAAGCTAAACCGAGCCTAGCCTAGGCTTCCTGAGAGCCAAGCTAAACCGAGCCTAGCCTAGGCTTCCTGAGAGCCAAGCTAAACCGAGCCTAGCCTAGGCTTCCTGAGAGCCTTTGTTTAATTTGACCTTTAATGAATGTAGCCCCCATCAGCCGTGTGCAGCTCATACTCCTGTTCATTCTCGATCCAACGATCTTCAGTCTACACGTGGCTCTATTCATTTCTATAGGGAGAGCCATACACTGTAGGACCCCTGGAGACTTATAAATTCAATTACCGGTATAAAGTTTCCCTCAAGGTCTTCCTTTCTAATTGGAGACATTCCCATAAAACCGCAGACGGTGATCGCACTTCAGAAGGACAGGCAGGCAGCACACTGGGGAGAAGATGGAAGGATTATGGGGAAAGACCAGCAACCAGCCAGGATTTTACCCGACGGACAGACCTGGAAGCCGCTGAACCAATTCTATTCCAGGAAAAGAAAACCTGTCTACAGTCATCCTCTAATATTCACACCAGAGGAGATCACAGAGGGGAGCGGGATTTACTTCTAAGTGACACTCCGCAGATGACGGCACCGCCAGACGATGGGGATTAGACACCAAAATAGCAGAAGAGCAGCAGGCTGGAATTATAGACAATGCAGAGGAACCTCACATTAACCTCCTCCATGGCAGAATGACTAACCGCGTAGGGGGGAGGGGGAAGACGACGACAGTACAGATGGCGCGGTACTGAACGGATGCTGGGAGGCAGAATTAACAAAATTATACAGGGGGCGGAACAAGTTAAAGCAGAACTCCAGGCATGACAGTGCCAGCGCAAGGCCCCCACGCCTGGGCCCCGCCGGCCACCAGCGCAAGGGCCCCACGCCTGGGCCCCGCCGGCCACCAGCGCAAGGGCCCCACGCCTGGGCCCCGCCGGCCACCAGCGCAAGGGCCCCCGCCGGCCACCAGCGCAAGGGCCAACGCCTGGGCCCCCGCCGGCCACCAGCGCAAGGCGCCACGCCTGGGCCCCCAGCGCAAGGCGCCACGCCTGGGCCCCCAGCGCAAGGCCCCACGCCTGGGCCCCCAGCGCAAGGCCCCACGCCTGGGCCCCCAGCGCAAGGCCCCACGCCTGGGCCCCCAGCGCAAGGCCCCACGCCTGGGCCCCCAGCGCAAGGCCCCACGCCTGGGCCCCCAGCGCAAGGCCCCACGCCTGGGCCCCAAGCGCAAGGCCCCACGCCTGGGCCCCAAGCGCAAGGCCCCACGCCTGGGCCCCAGCCGGCCACCAGCGCAAGGCCCCACGCCTGGGCCCCAGCCGGCCACCAGCGCAAGGCCCCACGCCTGGGCCCCAGCCGGCCACCAGCGCAAGGCCCCACGCCGGCCACCAGCGCAAGAATGATGCTTCACCCACCGACCAGCAGTGCAAGGACGCATTGCATAGACAAGCGCAAAGACCTTGTGATGACATCACTGGGCTTGAAATAAGGTATATAAACGATCAGGTTTCATTGAAAATTAAACACGATGTTGAGGTTAGAAAGGAGGCATCAGGGAGTGCAGAACATAAGCAGATTAAAGTTAGTAATGAAGACAATGGTTCCCAGTATGCGGAGAAGACATGTGATGGATCATGTGACTGAATCACCAGATAAGAAGAGTACTGGAGGAGAATCCGTAGAGCATTGGATTATGTCCGGTGACGGGGTGGAATGTCGAGGACTTTGTGGTTATGATCAGAAGAAAGATCCTCGGAGATAAAGCGCTAAGCCTCGGATTCCTTCCACATCGTCCGCCGCGGAATGCAGAACAGAGAACACCTTCCATAGAAGAGATTATCCAGGTGTGATTATTAGAGATCACAGGAAGTCTGAGCTCCCCGATCTGCCGGGTCACGTCAGGACAACCGGAAATCACACCGACTCCTTTACACAGGACACCAAACTCTGGTTTGAAAAATAAAAATCTATTTCAGTAACTCAAAAAAGTCCTTTCTGTTATTTTCAGCCTCTTAGAAACTCGTGTTTTGCCGTTTTTTCATGTCCCCCTGTATGTAGGAATGTAGCCACCCTCTCTTGGTCCCCCTGTATGGAGGAATGTAGCCCCCCTGCCTTGGTCCCCCTGTATGGAGGAATGTAGCCCCCCTGCCTTGGTCCCCCTGTATGGAGGAATGTAGCTCCCTCTCTTGGTCCCCCTGTATGGAGGAATGTAGCTCCCTCTCTTGGTCCCCCTGTATGGAGGAACGTAGCTACCCTCTCTTGGTCCCCCCTGTATGTAGGAACGTAGCCACCCTCTCTTGGTCACCCTGTATGGAGGAATGTAGCTCCCTCTCTTGGTCCCCCTGTATGGAGGAATGTAGCTCCCTCTCTTGGTCCCCCTGTATGGAGGAACGTAGCTACCCTCTCTTGGTCCCCCTGTATGTAGGAACGTAGCCACCCTCTCTTGGTCCCCCTGTATGTAGGAACGTAGCCACCCTCTCTTGGTCCCCCTGTATGTAGGAACGTAGCTACCCTCTCTTGGCCCCCCTGTATGTAGGAACGTAGCCACCCTCTCTGGGTCCCCCTGTATGTAGGAACGTAGCTACCCTCTCTGGGTCCCCCTGTATGTAGGAACGTAGCCCCCCTCTCTGGGTCCCCCTGTATGTAGGAACGTAGCCCCCCTCTCTTGGTCCCCCTGTATGTAGGAACGTAGCCCCCCTCTCTTGGTCCCCCTGTATGTAGGAACGTAGCCACCCTCTCTTGGTCCCCCTGTATGTAGGAACGTAGCCACCCTCTCTGGGTCCCCCTGTATGGAGGAACGTAGCCACCCCTCTTGGCCCCCCTGTATGTAGGAATGTAGCCACCCCTCTTGGCCCCCTGTATGTAGGAACGTAGCCACCCTCTCTTGGTTCCCCTGTATGTAGGAACGTAGCCACCCTCTCTTGGTCCCCATGTATGTAGGAATGTAGCCACCGTCGCTTGGTCCCCCTGTATGGAGGAATGTAGCCACTGTCGCTTGGTCCCCCTGTATGGAGGAATGTAGCCCCCCTCTCTTGGTCCCCCTGTATGGAGGAATGTAGCCCCCCTCTCTTGGTCCCCCTGTATGGAGGAATGTAGTCCCCCTCTCTTGGTCCCCCTGTATGGAGGAATGTAGCCACCCTCTCTTGGTCCCCCTGTATGGAGGAATGTAGCCACCCTCTCTCGGTCCCCCTGTATGGAGGAATGTAGCCACCCTCTCTTGGTCCCCCTGTATGGAGGAATGTAGCCACCCTCTCTTGGTCCCCCTGTTTGGAGGAATGTAGCCACCCTCTCTTGGTCCCCCTGTATGGAGGAATGTAGCCACCCTCTCTTGGTCCCCCTGTATGGAGGAATGTAGCCCCCCTCTGTTGGTCCCCCTGTATGGAGGAATGTAGCCCCCCTCTCCTGGTCCCCCTGTATGGAGGAATGTAGCCACCCTCTCCTGGTCCCCCTGTATGGAGGAATGTAGCCACCCTCTCCTGGTACCCCTGTATGGAGGAATGTAGCCACCCTCTCTTGGTCCCCCTGTATGGAGGAATGTAGCCCCTCTCTCTTGGTCCCCCTGTATGGAGGAATGTAGCCCCCCTCTCTTGGTCCCCCTGTATGGAGGAATGTAGCCACCCTCTCCTGGTACCCCTGTATGGAGGAATGTAGCCACCCTCTCCTGGTACCCCTGTATGGAGGAATGTAGCCCCCCCTCTCTTGGCCCCCCTGTATGGAGGAATGTAGCCACCCTGTCTTTCTGGGGCATTATATCTGGCTGCCGCCTGAACTCAGAAGAGGATCACCATGGTGGTGTGGGACCCCTGAACAGGACAATGGATTGTGTGTGGATGTGGAGGATGGGGCTTTGCAGATTAAATAAGAACATATTTGGGGGGGGGGGGGGGGGGCGACGCTCTCGGGACATCGGCTTTCCTGGAATAAGACGGACCAGCAGAACACGGATCATGACGCCTTTCCTCTCCTCCATTCACAGCGATATTTCCTGCTCCGGAATCTCCAACATCTTCATAGAAGTCGCTTTCATTATGAGCCGGGAAACCCCCCGATTTCTCCAGGTTCGGGGGAAGGGAGGAACGTTCGGGGAAGGGAGGGTCGCTTTCAGCCAAAACCTTCTGTTACAGCCGTATGACACCAAAACCAAAGATGTCCCATATTGCAGCTCACCAATCATTAGAAGTGGCGGCTGCATTCATTTTCCTTTTTAGGCTCCCATCCCCCCCCCCCCGGTTTTCACCTGGTGATGTGGCCAGTAACACACCTTCTGTATTAGTGAGACAACTCTGGAGGAAGGAGCACAGCAGCACCATTAGTGTATTTAAATCTACTAATCCATCTTACAAATTGTACAAATTGAAGCCAAACTCCAGTTCACCCTTTAGAATTATAGTTACAGCCCCCCCCCTTTTGGGATAAAGGTTTTACATCAAGAGCCAATAATTGTAAGCACCCCTGTCAGTGATAAATGGTTTATCTCTTCCCTGTAAACTGATACATTCTGCTGGAGAGCTTGTGTATTTGAAAAACAACAGACTTGCTGGCCGGATCACCAGGTGAAAATAGGAAGAGGGCCATGTATGTACACAGGGCGGGGGATGGGGGGGAAGACCCTCCTCACCGACCACCTGGGTGGTTATTGATTTCCCCCCCCCCCCAGGCAGGCGGATTCCTGAGGATTCAGCAATTCATCACCTCCTCAAAGCTCTGCAATTACCCGGCTCAGCAGAACCTGTCTGACCATCCGAGATGAAAGGTGAGGTGTGTCCCGGGATTGTCACCTCTGCCCCGCCCCCCAGCGAAAGGGAGTCCATTCACCTAAACTAACCCCCCCCAGCAAAGAGGACAGAGGGGTCAGCACATTACAAAGGAGGTAGTAAAGCCGGACAACGGCTCAGATAGCCGAAACCCTCACAACACGGCCCGCTGGGCGACACACACACACACACACACACTCCGCTGGGCGACACACTCCGCTGGGCGACACACTCCGCTGGGCGACACACTCCGCTGGGCGACACACACACACACACTCCGCTGGCGACACACTCCGCTGGCGACACACTCCGCTGGGCGACACACACACACACACCGCTGGGCGACACACTCCGCTGGGCGACACACACACACACACTCCGCTGGGCGACACACTCCGCTGGGCGACACACTCCGCTGGGCGACACACACACACACACTCCGCTGGGCGACACACTCCGCTGGGCGACACACACACACACACTCCGCTGGGCGACACACACACTCCGCTGGGCGACACACACACTCCGCTGGGCGACACACACACTCCGCTGGGCGACACACACACTCCGCTGGGCGACACACACACTCCGCTGGGCGACACACACACTCCGCTGGGCGACACACACACTCCGCTGGGCGACACACACACTCCGCTGGGCGACACACACACACACACACTCCGCTGGGCGACACACACACACACACACTCCGCTGGGCGACACACACACACACACACTCCGCTGGGCGACACACACACACACACACACACACACACTCCGCTGGGCGACACACACACAACACACACTCCGCTGGGCGAAACACACACACACACTCCGCTGGGCGACACACACACACACACACTCCGCTGGGCGACACACACACACACACACACACACACACACACACACACTCCGCTGGGCGACACACACACACACACTCCGCTGGGCGAAACACACACACACACTCCGCTGGGCGACACACACACACTCCGTCTCACACTGGCTATGGTGAGATGTCAGTAGGAGTCACAAGTGGAGTAAAGTTTATGGAGATGGGCGAAGGTCGGAGGTTATAATTAGCTGACAGACACCTGTTCCTGGGCCGTCCCGCTCGCAGGGCTATGAAGGTCAGATTAAAGAGGACCGGTCCCCCTCCATCGTACCGGAGCACCCTCCCCCCGCTCATTTATTCCTAAGGGACGGTGAATAGAACTGTACACGATCTGAACTTCTTGGTAGGGGATTTAGTCACAGCAGGAGCCAATCAGTGGTGCCGGCCAATGGATGTCCGTCTGCACCCACTGAAGTCCTGTCTATGTAAACAATGCAGAGCTCCGTCCTGCCAGCGGGGGATGTGGCGGATTTTGATTCCGCATCTTAGTGAAAGCAGCGCACAGAACACCAAAATCACTGGCTAGGCACACATTTACATTGAACACCTTTGATGGCCCCTTCCTGCCCAGCCAGTGTCATTAGTACAGTGACAGTGCATATTTTTACTTTATTAGTCCACCGCAATGTCGCAGTCCCGCTATAAGACGCTGATCGCCACCATTACCAGTATGAAAAAATAATAAAAATATTCAAGTATATATCACACAGTTTGTAGACGATATAACTTTTGTGCAAACCAATCAATATACGCTTATTGGGGTTTTTAACCAAAAATATATCAGCAGATAACATGTCAGGTCACCTGAGGGACCGAGCGACTGGGAGGGACTGCAGGGGTTGTGGACCCAACGCCTGACTGCTGAGGGTCGATGGTTCTGAGAAGCGGCTCCGGGTCCTGGAGAGGGAGCGCGAGCAATTCCCAGGGGGCGGAGCCTAAGAGCCAGCAGGTTTTCACCAGAGCCTCTGATGGGGAGGATGGACTTGTCTGCGCCTGACTCCAGGTCGTGGCCCCCCCCGGGGTTTCCCAGCTCACGGCTGGTTCTGGTGGACGGAGAGGAAGCAGCAGTCCGGAGCAACAAGCCAAAGGTCGGCGGGCAACAAGGAAGAGTCAACAAGCCAAAGGTCGGCGGGCAACAAGGAAGAGTCAACAAGCCAAAGGTCGGCGGGCAACAAGGAAGAGTCAACAAGCCAAAGGTCGGCGGGCAACAAGGAAGAGTCAACAAGCCAAAGGTCAGGGGGCAACAAGGAAGAGTCAACAAGCCAAAGGTCGGCGGGCAACAAGGAAGAGTCAACAAGCCAAAGGTCGGCGGGCAACAAGGAAGAGTCAACAAGCCAAAGGTCGGCGGGCAACAAGGAAGAGTCAACAAGCCAAAGGTCGGCGGGCAACAAGGAAGAGTCAACAAGCCAAAGGTCGGGGGGCAACAAGGAAGAGTCAACAAGCCAAAGGTCGGGGGGCAACAAGGAAGAGTCAACAAGCCAAAGGTCAGGGGGCAACAAGGAAGCGTCAACAAGCCAAAGGTCGGGGGCAACAAGGAAGAGTCAACAAGCCAAAGGTCGGCGGGCAACAAGGAAGAGTCAACAAGCCAAAGGTCGGCGGGCAACAAGGAAGAGTCAACAAGCCAAAGGTCGGCGGGCAACAAGGAAGAGTCAACAAGCCAAAGGTCGGCGGGCAACAAGGAAGAGTCAACAAGCCAAAGGTCAGGGGGCAACAAGGAAGAGTCAACAAGCCAAAGGTCGGCGGGCAACAAGGAAGAGTCAACAAGCCAAAGGTCGGCGGGCAACAAGGAAGAGTCAACAAGCCAAAGGTCGGCGGGCAACAAGGAAGAGTCAACAAGCCAAAGGTCGGCGGGCAACAAGGAAGAGTCAACAAGCCAAAGGTCGGGGGGCAACAAGGAAGAGTCAACAAGCCAAAGGTCGGGGGGCAACAAGGAAGAGTCAACAAGCCAAAGGTCAGGGGGCAACAAGGAAGCGTCAACAAGCCAAAGGTCGGGGGCAACAAGGAAGCGTCAACAAGCCAAAGGTCGGGGGCAACAAGGAAGCGTCAACAAGCCAAAGGTCGGGGGCAACAAGGAAGCGTCAACAAGCCAAAGGTCAGGGGGCAACAAGGAAGCGTCAACAAGCCAAAGGTCGGGGGGCAACAAGGAAGAGTCAACAAGCCAAAGGTCGGGGGGCAACAAGGAAGCGTCAACAAGCCAAAGGTCGGGGGCAACAAGGAAGCGTCAACAAGCCAAAGGTCGGGGGCAACAAGGAAGCGTCAACAAGCCAAAGGTCGGCGGGCAACAAGGAAGAGTCAACAAGCCAAAGGTCGGCGGGCAACAAGGAAGAGTCAACAAGCCAAAGGTCGGCGGGCAACAAGGAAGAGTCAACAAGCCAAAGGTCGGCGGGCAACAAGGAAGAGTCAACAAGCCAAAGGTCGGCGGGCAACAAGGAAGAGTCAACAAGCCAAAGGTCGGCGGGCAACAAGGAAGAGTCAACAAGCCAAAGGTCGGCGGGCAACAAGGAAGAGTCAACAAGCCAAAGGTCGGCGGGCAACAAGGAAGAGTCAACAAGCCAAAGGTCGGGGGGCAACAAGGAAGAGTCAACAAGCCAAAGGTCGGGGGGCAACAAGGAAGAGTCAACAAGCCAAAGGTCAGGGGGCAACAAGGAAGCGTCAACAAGCCAAAGGTCGGGGGCAACAAGGAAGCGTCAACAAGCCAAAGGTCGGGGGCAACAAGGAAGCGTCAACAAGCCAAAGGTCGGGGGCAACAAGGAAGCGTCAACAAGCCAAAGGTCAGGGGGCAACAAGGAAGCGTCAACAAGCCAAAGGTCGGGGGGCAACAAGGAAGAGTCAACAAGCCAAAGGTCGGGGGCAACAAGGAAGCGTCAACAAGCCAAAGGTCGGGGGCAACAAGGAAGCGTCAACAAGCCAAAGGTCGGGGGGCAACAAGGAAGAGTCAACAAGCCAAAGGTCAGGGGGCAACAAGGAAGCGTCAACAAGCCAAAGGTCGGGGGGCAACAAGGAAGAGTCAACAAGCCAAAGGTCGGGGGGCAACAAGGAAGAGTCAACAAGCCAAAGGTCAGGGGGCAACAAGGAAGAGTCAACAAGCCAAAGGTCGGGGGGCAACAAGGAAGAGTCAACAAGCCAAAGGTCGGGGGGCAACAAGGAAGAGCCAACAAGCCAAAGGTCGGGGGGCAACAAGGAAGAGTCAACAAGCCAAAGGTCGGGGGCAACAAGGAGACAGGAATGGTCAGGAGAATGAGACAAAGGTTCGCGTGTCAGCACAAGCCTGACCATTGAAGGACAGGCAGGCTGTACTCCCAGCACAGCCAGAAAACTGACCACACTGGGATGGATGAGCTCTCATGCTTAGTGTGGTCAGTATTTAATAGAAAAGCAGAGGGAGTGGCAGGATCATTAGGGATTTCACACATAGGAAGCAATACAAGGAGAACAGGAGACTTCATCATAGCAGAACATGGGACAGCCGACACATCGGGAATATAAAGTGTTAGAGGAATATTCTTTTACCAATTATAAACGCACAGAGAGTTTTTTTCTTTACAAGCTTACATTATTGGTGCGTTGTGCAACAGTGGGGGAGGGGGTCTGAGGGGAGAGGGGTCTGTATATCCTGTATGATGTAACACTGGAAATGTAATGGAGAAAATCAATCATCATACATGTGACATCATACAGAACACCAAACTTTCCATGTTCTCCTCCAATGTATTCTCCCGGGGGGGGGGGGGGGGGGGATTTATAACACAGAGAAGCTGCGATGTCTCTTCTTCTCAGACCAACAGAAAACGCATCACCCCGGGAGAGACGCACCGCAACCTTCCCTCTCCGGCCAATGAAAAGTGCCCAGTGTGGCAACCAACCAAAGATCACTTTCCTACTACACAGGACCCCCCCCCCCAATACATTTACTATACAGGACCCCCCCACCCCCCATCTACTACCATACACTGGACCCCCCCCCCCCCATCTACTTCCATACACAGGACCCGCCCAATACATCAACTTCCATACACAGGACCCCCCCCCCCCCAACACATCTACTTCCATACAGGACGCCCCCCAATACATTTACTATACAGGACCCCCCCACCCCCCATCTACTACCATACACAGGGAACCCCCACCCCCAATACATTTACTATACAGGACCCCCGCCCCCCCACCTACTACCATACACAGGGAACCCCCACCCCCAATACATTTACTATACAGGACCCCCGCCCCCCCCCATCTACTACCATACACTGGACCCCCCCCCCCCATCTACTTCCATACACAGGACCCGCCCAATACATCAACTTCCATACACAGGACCCCCCCCCCCCAACACATCTACTTCCATACAGGACCCCCTCCATCTACTATCATACACAGGACCGGACCCCCCCCAATACATCTATTTCCATACAGGACCCCCCCCCCATCTACTACCATGCAGAGGACCCCCCCAATACATCTACTTCCATACACAGGACCCCCCCAATACATTACTTCCATACACAGGACCCCCCCCAATACATCTACTTCCATACACAGGACCCCCCCAATACATCTACTTCCATACACAGGACCCCCCCCCCCAATACACCTACTTCCATACACAGGACCCCCCCCCAATACATCTACTTCCATACACAGGACCCCCCCCCAATACATCTACTTCCATACACAGGACCCCCCCCCCCCCAATACATCTACTTCCATACACAGGACCCCCCCCCAATACATCTACTTCCATACAGAAACACCCCCCCCCCACCCATCTACTACCATACACAGGACCCCAACCCCCAAATCCATTTACTATACAGGACCCCCCCCCCCATCTACTACCATACACAGGACCCCCCCCAATACATCTACTACTATACTGGACCCCCCCAATACATCTACTACTATACTGGACCCCCCCCCAATACATCTACTTCCATACAGAAACACCCCCACCCATTTACCACCATACACAGGACCCCAACCCCCAAATCCATTTACTATACAGGACCCCCCCCCCCATCTACTACCATACACTGGACCCCCCATCTACTACCATACACAGGACCCCCCCAATACATCTACTTCCATACAGGACCCCCTCCCCAATACATCTACTTCCATACAGGACCCCCCCCCATCTACTACCATACACAGGACCGGACCCCCCCCCCCCCCAATACATCTACTTCCATACAGGACCCCCCCCCCCCCATCTACCATGAACAGGACCCCCCCAAATACATCTACTACTATACTGGACCCCCCAAATACATCTACTTCCATACACAGGACCCCCCCCGCAATACATCGACTACTATGCTGGACCCCCCCCATCCACAGGGCACCCCCCAATACATCTACTTCACTGGACCCCCCCCCATCTACTACCATACAGAGGACCCCCCAATACACCTCCACACAGGACCCCCCCTATACCTTTACTACCATACTGGATCCCCCCCAATACCTTTACTACCATATGGGATCCCCCCCCCCCATACCTTTACTACTATACGGGATCCCCCCCCCCCCCCCAATACCTTTATTACTATACTGGATCTCCACCGCTAAATCACCCCCCCATCCAACATTTTTTGGACATGAGCCAATCTCTTGCGCCTGTGTACTGTGCATGGCTCCGCCTACTTCATCTTCTAAGGTTTATATTGATTGATTATTATTCTCCATAAAGTAATAAATCAGAATTCTGCCCGGAGTTCCACTTTAATCCGGACAATGAAAGTCATTTCACACTTTGCTGGGACCCCGAATACAGGAAGACCCTCTTCTGTCATCAGCCGCTCAGGAAGACGATCATGTGGTTTATATGAACGCCGACACAGATACACTGACAGGAAACCGTGACATCTACACCCCCTCCCCCGACCGCAATCAGGTCACCGAGCAACTGCCGAAAACTCATGTCAGGGCGCAAATCACCAACCAGCCGGAGACCTGAAATGTTGTTCAGCTATTTTGATGGTTAAACCCGTTTTCATACGACGACACGCCGCACTTCAACCCGCGTGTCACACAGAGGAGCATTCAAGTCCCACGAGACGCCCAACACAACGCACATCATATGAAGAACCAGATCCCCTTCCCCCCCCCCATACAAAGCATCGCCATCTGTGTGCCGCCACCCAAGCTGGATACAATTCTACCTGAGCCACAAACACCATTTCATTAATATTCAAAGCAAACTCCTCCATCCATCCATGTCTCCATCCAACCAACCCACGTCTCCCTCCATCCAACCAACCCACGTCTCCCTCCATCCAACCAACCCACGTCTCCCTCCATCCAACCAACCACGTCTCCCTCCATCCAACCAACCACGTCTCCCTCCATCCAACCAACCCACGTCTCCCTCCATCCAACCAACCACGTCTCCCTCCATCCAACCAACCACGTCTCCCTCCATCCAACCAACCACGTCTCCCTCCATCCAACCAACCACGTCTCCCTCCATCCAACCAACCACGTCTCCCTCCATCCAACCAACCACGTCTCCCTCCATCCAACCAACCACGTCTCCCTCCATCCAACCAACCACGTCTCCCTCCATCCAACCAACCACGTCTCCCTCCATCCAACCAACCACGTCTCCCTCCATCCAACCAACCACGTCTCCCTCCATCCAACCAACCACGTCTCCCTCCATCCAACCACCCACGTCTCCCTCCATCCAACCACCCACGTCTCCCTCCATCCAACCACCCACGTCTCCCTCCATCCAACCACCCACGTCTCCCTCCATCCAACCACCCACGTCTCCCTCCATCCAACCACCCACGTCTCCCTCCATCCAACCACCCACGTCTCCCTCCATCCAACCACCCACGTCTCCCTCCATCCAACCACCCACGTCTCCCTCCATCCAACCACCCACGTCTCCCTCCATCCAACCACGCCTCCATCCAACCACGCCTCCATCCAACCACGCCTCCATCCAACCACGCCTCCATCCAACCACGCCTCCATCCAACCAACCATCCCCGTCTCCATCCACCCAACCATCCCCGTCTCCATCCACGTCTCCATCCACGTCTCCATCCACCCAACCACATCTCCATCCACCCAACCACGTCTCCATCCACCCATCCACGTCTCCATCCACCCATCCACGTCTCCATCCACCCATCCACGTCTCCATCCACCCAACCACGTCTCCATCCACCCATCCACGTCTCCATCCACCCATCCACGTCTCCATCCACCCAACCACGTCTCCATCCACGTCTCCATCCACCCAACCACGTCTCCATCCACCCAACCACGTCTCCCCCCCATCCATCCACCCAACCACGTCTCCCCCCCATCCACGTCTCCCTCCATCCAACCAACCACCCACGTCTCCCTCCATCCATCCAACCACTTCTCCTCCATCCATCCATCCACCCACGTCTCCATCCATCCATCCACCCACGTCTCCATCCATCCATCCACCCACGTCTCCATCCATCCATCCACCCACGTCTCCATCCACCCAACCACGTCTCCATCCACCCAACCACGTCTCCCCCCATCCATCCACCCAACCACGTCTCCCCCCATCCATCCACCCAACCACGTCTCCATCCAACCAACCACCCACGTCTCCATCCATCCAACCACGTCTCCATCCATCCATCCAACCACATCTCCATCCACCCATCTACCCATCTACCCAACCAACCCACGTCTCCCTCCAGCCAACCAACCCACGTCTCCCTCCAGCCAACCAACCCACGTCTCCCTCCAGCCAACCAACCCACGTCTCCCTCCAGCCAACCAACCCACGTCTCCCTCCAGCCAACCAACCCACGTCTCCCTCCAGCCAACCAACCCACGTCTCCCTCCAGCCAACCAACCCACGTCTCCCTCCAGCCAACCAACCCACGTCTCCCTCCAGCCAACCAACCCACGTCTCCCTCCAGCCAACCAACCCACGTCTCCCTCCAGCCAACCAACCCACGTCTCCCTCCAGCCAACCAACCCACGTCTCCCTCCAGCCAACCAACCCACGTCTCCCTCCACCCAACAACCCACGTCTCCCTCCACCCAACAACCCACGTCTCCCTCCACCCAACAACCCACGTCTCCCTCCATCCAACAACCCACGTCTCCCTCCATCCAACAACCCACGTCTCCCTCCATCCAACAACCCACGTCTCCCTCCATCCAACAACCCACGTCTCCCTCCATCCAACAACCCACGTCTCCCTCCATCCAACAATCCACGTCTCCATCCATCCAACAATCCACGTCTCCAGGATTTGGTTAGGATATTACTTAATGCATGCAGGAAGGTGTGCTTAACTGATAAAACCCCTCCTCCTCTCCAGCAGACTCCTGGGATGGAGGACATTTTCCTATTTTAAGTGCAGAAAAAAAGCGCACGGAACTGCCACTTAAAGTTTGTCTGGGGGAAAATAAAAAAATTTCCCGAGTTTTATGCAATAAAAATTGCTTCACATAGATAAGATGCCCGCCGACCCCCACAAATAATATTCTCTACTAAAATTTATATATAATGTTTGAAGGTTATAAAAAATTGCCTTCGAAAAAACAAAACAAAAAAGACAAAAACTGATTTAAACTTAAAAACAAAGTGCCAGAAAAGGTCGGGACCATACAGATGGGGGTGTCGGGGGTACAGAAGGCAGTGATGTTTGGGGGTATGGTGAGCACAGAAAATGGTGGTGTTGGTGGGCACAGATGAGGGATGGTGGGCACAGAAAATGGTGGTGTTGGGGGTATGGTGAGCAGATGAGGATGGTGAGCACAGATGGGGGATGGCGTCGGGGGTATGGTTGGCACAGATGGGGGATGGTCAGCACAGATTGGGGATGTGTTGGGGGCATGGTGGGTACAGAAAATGGTGTTGGGGTATGGTGGGCACAGATGGGGATGTGTCAGAAGGGTATGATGGGCACAGATGGGGATGTGGTGGGTACAGAAAATGGTGGTGTTGGGGGTATGGTGGGCACAGATGGGGATGTGTCAGGAGGAGGAATGGTGGGCACAGAAAATGGTGGTGTTGGGCACAGAAGGGGATGGTGGGCACAGATGAGGATGGTGGTGGGGCTATGATCGGTACAAAATATGGTGGTGTTGGGGGTATGATGGGCACAGACGGGGATAGTTGGCACAGATGGGGATGGTGTCCGGGGGGGTGGTGGTATGATGGGCACAGACAGGGATAGTTGGCACAGATGGGGATGGTGTCGCGGGGGTGGTGGTATGATGGACACAGATGGGGATATAATTGGCACAGATATGCCGCGTACACACGACCGCTTTTCTCGATGAGAAAAACGGCATTTTTTTTTTTCGCCGAGAAAAACGATCGTCTGTGGGCTTTATGTCGTTTTTCTCGTCTAGAAAAACGGCATAAAAAACGACGAGAAAATTTAGAACATGTTCTAAATTTTCTCATCGTTTTTTCCAGCATTTTTTTCCGCGGCAGTTTTCCCATAGGGAAACACTGCCGCGGAGCCCACAGACGGTCGTTTTTCTCGTCAAGAGAAAAAATGACGGGAAAAACGACCGTGTGTAGGGAACCAAGCGGTTCCCTTGTTTTTCCTGTCATTATTCACGGCGTTTTTTTAACCGCCGTGAATAATGATCGTGTGTACACGGCAATAGGGGTGGTGTCGCGGGGGTGGTGGTATGATGGACACAGATGGGGATATAGTTGGCACAGATAGGGGTGGTTTCGCGGGGGTGGTGGTATGATGGACACAGATGGGGATATAGTTGGCACAGATGGGGATGGTGTCGCGGGGGTGGTGGTATGATGGACACAGTTGGCATAGATGGGGATGGTGTCGGGGGGGGGGGAGAGAGATGATGGTGGGGGTATGATGGGCAGAGACAGGGATAGTTGGCACAGATCGGGATGTGTCGGGGGGGGTATGATGGGCAGGATGGTGTCGGGGGGGGGGGTGGGCACAGTTGTGTCCGGAATCCTGAGACCCCAGGTTTAGTACAGGGGTTCTTCTGGGGTAATTAAACCTGACAATAACTGGTACAGAAGGTAGGTACATGGGGAGAAAGATGTACTGTCGGTGGGTGGACATTAGACAGGTGAGAGCACACAGGTAAGTCATGGTGGAAAGTGAGGGGGACACATAGCAGGTAGGTTAACAAATACACAGCAGGACAATACTACCCAACACTCAGGGGGTCAGTACCCCGATACTCAGGTAGGTACACACAATACTCAGGCCAGAGTTCAATAATCAGGTTGTCGGTACAACGCATACAGGTCAGTACTCAAGGAGTGGGAGCCTCAATTCTCAGGTAGGTACACACAATTCTCAGGTCAGTACCTTGCATTCAAGTCAGTGAATAATCAGGTCAGTACTCAGGTAGGTACACATAATATAAAAGTACATATTCAGGTTGGTACCCTGATACTCCAGTAGGTACACACAATACTCAGACCCTCAGGTCAGTACATAAAACTCACGGAGTGGGTACCCAAAATTTTCAGGTCAGTACCTCGCATTTCATTCAGCCCACAAGACTCGGGAGGTTGGCATTCAGGTCAGTACTCAAGTTGGTATCACAATAATCAGGTAGGTACACACACATACAATTAAGGTCAGTACCAAATACATAGGAGGTAGGTACCCCAATAGTCCGATAGGCACACACTATATTCAAATAAGTACCCAATACTTTGGTGGATACATATTATACACAGGTAGGTACACAATACTCAGGGGAATGTGGAGGGGGTAGATATGTAGGTAGGGGTAAGTAGGTATGGGGTGTACTTACCGCTGTGTGCGGCGATGAGTCTCGGGCGATGTGGATCGGGTAGGTATGGGGGGTATGTAGGGGTTGGTATGGGGGGGGGGTAGGTGGGTACTTACCGCTGTGAGCGGCGATGAGCCGGGTGCGATGTGGATCGGGTAGGTATAGATGGGGGGTAGGTAGGGCTGTACTTACCGCTGTGTGCTGCGATAAGCCAGGGTGCGATGTGGATCGGGTAGGTATGTAGGTAGGTATGGGGGGTAGGTGGAGGGAGGTAGGTAGGTACTTACCGCTATGTGCGGCGATGAGCCGGGGTGCGATGTGGATCGGGTAGGTATGTAGGTAGGTATGGGGGGTATGGATGGGGGGGTTAGGTAGGTGGAGGGGATGTAGGTAGGTGGGTACTTACCGCTGTGAGCGGCGATGAGCCGGGGTGCGATGTGGATCGGGTAGGTAGGTGGGTACTTACCGCTGTGTGCGGCGATGAGCCGGGGGCGATGTGGATCGGGTAGGTATGGGGGGTATGTAGGGGTTAGTATGGGGGGGTAGGTAGGTGGGTACTTACCGCTGTGAGCGGCGATGAGCCGGGGTGCGATGTGGACCGGGTAGGTAGATATGAATGGGGGGTAGGTAGGGCTGTACTTACCGCTGTGTGCTGCGATGAGCCGGGGTGTGATGTGGATCGGGTAGGTATGAGGGGTATGGATGGGGGGGTAGGTGGAGGGGGGGTAGGTAGGTGGGTACTGTGTGCGGCGATGAGCCGGGGTGTCTGTGTGCGGGGTGGCGGTGTGCGCCGATGAGCCCGGGGGCGATGTGGATCGGGTAGGTAGGTGGGTACTTACCGTTGTGAACAGCGATGTGGATCGGGTATGTATGGGGGGTATGTAGGTAGGTATGGGGGGTATGTAAGTAGGTATGGGGGGTACTTACCGCTGTGAGCGGCGATGAGCCGGGGGGCGATGTGGATCGGGTAGGTATGTATGGGATGTAG
The DNA here is from genome assembly GCA_029206835.1 of Rana muscosa. NCBI lineage: Eukaryota > Metazoa > Chordata > Amphibia > Anura > Ranidae > Rana > Rana muscosa. The sequence continues at coordinate 300,668,749 of CM055119.1, forward strand.
GTAGGTACTTACCGCTGTGAGCGGCGATAAGCCGGGGTGTGATGTGGATCAGGTAGGTATGGGGGGGGGGTATGTAGGTAGGTGGGTACTTACCGCTGTGAGCGGCGATGAGTCTCGGTGCGATGTGGATCGGGTAGGTATAGGGGGTATGTAGGGTATGGATGGGGGGTATGTAGGTAGGTATGGGGGGGTACTTACCGCTGTGAGCGGCGATGAGTCTCGGGGCGATGTGGATCGGGTAGCGGCTGTCGGTCTCCCCGGAGCTCCCCCCTCCTCGGTCGGGCTCGGCTCGGTAGAGGGTCCCGGTGGTGGGGGGATGGTGGGGTTCCAGGCCGGACACGGAGGACACGGAGCGGCTGCGGAGCCCCATGGCGCTGTAGTGAGAGGCGGGGGGGACGGCCGAGTCATCGGAGGAGACTCCGGGGAACGGAGCCCGGGAGCGGGAGCTCTGCTTGGCCCCCATCACTGAGCGGATGTCATCACTGAGCGCGGCCCGCCCGGGGGGGACCCGACTACCGTCCCGGCCTCTCCTCCGCCGCTTGTTGCTGGGCTGGAACAATGGCGGAGGGCACCGCGCCTGCGCGACTCCGGGACACTGACGTTCGGCCACGCCCCCTCCGCCTGGAATCCCCGCCGCGACCCCGCCTACTTCCCCGCCCACCCCCATGCTACAGCTACACGTAGCTCCTCCCTTACTCCGCCCTGAGAGGATGGACAGCCGCAGAAGTCCCTCCCTTTTCCCCGCCCCCAAGTATGGGAATCTAAGCATTAACCCCTTCACTCCCCCTCCTCTGAATTAGACTATTACTCATAAATGTCATCATCATCTCAATTTCAGCTGCCAGAGGAGGTCAGTGTAGAGCTGTCCATACACTGTGCAACCTGATTGTACAACCTCATCTACCCGCCTGTTCTCAGTCCTATGCAGAATGAGCTGAGCAAAAACCTGACAGGGGAGCCTAATCCTTCTCCAGCCAAAACTCAGCCAATCACGTGGCCAGCTGACCTTTCCCGCCCCCGCCCAGCTGACCTTTCCCACCCCCGCCCTGCGTTCGGAAATTGTTTTGAGGAAAGGGTTAAAGCAGCAATTTTAATAATAATTGGCAGTATATAGAAGAAAAACAATCAAACAACTTCCGTTAAAGTGGAACTAAACCCTCCCGTCCTTTTCAGACAAGGAAGCCGCCATCTTGGCTTCTGTTTGATCTGCAACTGCCATGGTGCTGCACATGTGATCAGTTATAACATCGGCCATTGGATGGTGGGACAGTTTGAATGAGGACACAAGCAGATGTGACAGTTTGAATGAGGACACCAGCAGATGTGACAGTTTGAATGAGGACACAAGCAGATGTGACAGTTTGAATGAGGACACCAGCAGATGTGACAGTTTGAATGAGGACACCAGCAGATGTGACAGTTTGAATGAGGACACAAGCAGATGTGACAGTTTGGATGAGAACACAAGCAGATCATGCAGATGTGACGGTTTGGATGAGGACCATAGGTGTGGGCAGCCTATTGCATTAGGGTGTGCACTCCACACTACTGATCACTTACCATGTTCATTCAGAAAGGGAAGGGGCTGATAAATACATATTTACTGGCCCCTTCCCTCACTCATCCTAAAACATCTCTGCAGTAACATCTGGCAGGAGAGGAGAGGAGGGAAGTCGGCATTGCTGCAGAGGGAAGGAGTGGAGGGCCAGGGCAGTAGGGGGAATCTGTGCTGCACAGGGTGATTAGGGTGTGTCTGGGCACAGCCGGCACACCCTGTGCGCACGCCTATGATGAGGACACAAGCAGATGTGACAGTTTGGATGAGGACACAAGCAGATGTGACAGTTTGAATGAGGACACCAGCAGATGTGACAGTTTGAATGAGGACACCAGCAGATGTGACAGTTTGGATGAGGACACAAGCAGATCATGCAGATGTGACGGTTTGGATGAGGACACAAGCAGATGTGACAGTTTGGATGAGGACACAAGCAGATGTGACAGTTTGGATGAGAACACAAGCAGATGTGACAGTTTGGATGAGGACACAAGCAGATCATGCAAATGTGATGGTTTGGATGAGGACACAAGCAGATCATGCAGATGTGACAGTTTGGATGAGGACACAAGCAGATGTGACAGTTTGGATGAGGACACAAGCAGATGTGACAGTTTGGATGAGGACACAAGCAGATAATGCAGATGTGATGGTTTGGATGAGGACACCAGCAGATGTGACAGTTTGGATGAGGACACAAGCAGATGTGACAGTTTGGATTAGGACACAAGCAGATGTGACAGTTGGGATGAGGACACAAGCAGATGTGACAGTTGGGATGAGGACACAAGCAGATGTGACAGTTTGGATGAGGACACAAGCAGATGTGACAGTTTGGATGAGGACACAAGCAGATGTGACAGTTGGGATGAGGACACAAGCAGATGTGACAGTTTGGATGAGGACACAAGCAGATGTGACAGTTTGGATGAGGACACAAGCAGATGTGACAGTTTGGATGAGGACACAAGCAGATCATGCAGATGTGACGGTTTGGATGAGGACACAAGCAGATCATACAGATGTGACAGTTTGGATGAGGACACAAGCAGATCATGCAGATGTGACGGTTTGGATGAGGACACCAGCAGATGTGACAGTTTGGATGAGGACACAAGCAGATGTGACAGTTTGGATGAGGACACAAGCAGATTGACAGTTTGGATGAGGACACAAGCAGATCATGCAGATGTGACGGTTTGGATGAGGACACCAGCAGATGTGACAGTTTGGATGAGGACACAAGCAGATCATACAGATGTGACAGTTTGGATGAGGACACAAGCAGATCATGCAGATGTGACGGTTTGGATGAGGACACAAGCAGATCATACAGATGTGACAGTTTGGATGAGGACACAAGCAGATGTGACAGTTTGGATGAGGACACAAGCAGATCATGCAGATGTGACGGTTTGGATGAAGACACCAGCAGATGTGACAGTTTGGTTGAGGCCGCCAGTATTTGCTCTCAGTGGACCTGTCAGACTAACAAGTGGCTGGCGTCATGACTGATCACATGCATGGCAACCACAGGTCAAACAGAGGCTAAGATGGCGGCTTCCATGGCTGTAAAGAATAGGAGAGTTTAGTTCGGCTTTAAAGGGATAGTCCACTTTTGTCTAAAAGTGTGTAGGTGTAAGCCATTTACATTCCTCCTGAAGCCTGAATGAAATACTCCCAGGATGTTGCTAAGTGAGGCCTAGTCATTACTGCTCACCTCCACCATCACAGAAGTGATCTGATTCTCTGATTCACCCCCCCTCACATTCCCCCTCTCCCCTCTGATGCTGTAGCTCTGAGCTCAGAGTCTGAGGGTTTCGCTCCTGTGATGGAGGAGGTGAGCAGCAATGACTAGGCCTCACTTAGCAACGTCCTGGGAGTATTCCAGTCAGGCTTCATGAGGTAAATAAATGGCCTACACATATAGTAAGGGCTTTATTCAGTTTTAGTCAGAATTGCCCAGTTTTTTTTATCTACAGACCCCCCCCCCCCCCCACACCTTACCTGCATTTAGGCAGTTTTTGGTAAAGGTGAACCAACCCATTAAATATTGACCCTGCTATAGGTGTATGTCATCTATACTGCTCATGAGGCCTGACTGGAATACTTACAAGGATGGACTCATTCCATTCTGCCTTGTTGCTAGGATGTTGCTAAGTGGGGCCTAGTCATTACTGCTCACCTCCATCATCCTAGAAGTGAGTTTTTTTCTCTGAGTCAAACCCCCTCACATGCTCCTTCTCTCCCCTGATGCAGCAGCTCTGAGCTCAGAGTCTGAGAGCCCCCTCCTGTGATGGTGGAGGTGAGCAGTAATGACTAGGCCTCACTTAGACCCCTTTTCACACTGGAGCGTTTTGCAGGCGCTATAGCGTTAAAAATAGTGCCTGCAAAACGCTGCTAAACTGCTGCCCCATTCATTCCAGTGTGAAAGCCCAGGGGCTTTCACACTGGAGCGTTGCGCTAGCAGGACGTTAGAAAAAGTCCTGCTAGCCGCATCTTTGCAGCGGTGAAGGAGCGGTGAAGGAAGGAACACACCGCTCCTCCACCGCTGCTGCCCATTGAAATTAATGGGACAGCGTGGCTTCAGCAGTGCATTGCGGGCGGTTTTAACCCTTTCTCGGGCGCTAGCGGGAGGTAGAACCGCCCCGCTAGCGGCTGAAATGCACCACAAATCCGCCCATAGCGTCTGCGGTAAAAATAGCGGCGTTTTACAGCCGACGCTATTGGCGCTCCAGTGTGAAAGGACTCTTAGCAACGTCCTGGGAATATTCCAGTCAGGCTTCGCCTTCGGGCAAGAGTTGTATAAATGGCCTACACACCTATAGCAAGGATATTATTCAACTTTAGTCAGAGCTGCTAAGTTTGATTTTATCTACAAAAAACACCTTTGGTCACCTTTGTTTTTGCAAAGGTGAAGTAACCCTTTGAATCTTGCCCTTGCTATAGGTGTAGGCCATTTACCTCATGAAGCCTGACTGGAATACTCACAGAGATGTCATCATTCCCATCCTGCCTTGTTGCTAGGACATTGCTAAGACATATTGCCTAAGAAATATTGCAATTGCTGTAGGTGTAGGTTATCTATTTACCTCATGAAGCCTGACTAGAACACTCCCAGAGACGGTGTCATCCCATTCTGCCTTGTTGCTAGGACGTTGCTAAGTAAGGCCTAGTCACTAAGGCTCACCTTCACCATCACAGGAGTGAGTTATTTCTCTGATTCAAACCCCTCACATGCTCCTCTCCCCCCTGATGCAGCAGCTCTGAGCTCAGAGTCTGAGAGCTCGCTCCTGTGATGGCGGAGGTGAGCAGTAATAACTGGGGGTGTCTTAGCAACGTCCCAGCAACAAGGAAATATGGGGGGTGCCATCTCTGGTAGTCAGGCTTCTTGAGGTACATAGAAGGCCTACAGTACACCTATAGGAAGAACAATATTCCTCAGCAACGTCCTAGCAACCAGGCAGGATGGGGGGATGCCATCACTGGGAGTATTCCAGTTAGGCTTTGTGAGGTACATAGAAGGCCTACAGTACACCTATAGGAAGAACAATATTCCTCAGCAATGTCCTAGCAACCAGGCAGGATGGGGGGGGGGGGAGGACCTGAAGGACAGGAGAGGGGGGCCCCCGGGAGAGGTCCTGCAGGACAGGAGAGGGGGGGCCCCCGGGAGAAGTCCTGCAGGACAGGAGAGTATTCCAATCAGGCCTCAGGAGGTACATAAATGCCCTGCACCTATAGGAAGAAAAATATTTCTTAGCAACATCCTAGCAACCAGGCAGGATGGGGGGGGGGGGTTGATACCATCACTGGGAGTATTCCAGTCAGGCTTCAGGAGGTACATAAATGGCCTACACCTATAGCAAGGGCTTTATACAATTTTAGTCAGAGCCGCCCAGTTTGTTTTATCTACAGACCCCCCTATCTGTATAAGCATTTTTTTTGTAAAGGGGAATTAACCCGGTATTAATGCTCTTGCTATAGGTGTAGGCCATCTATGTACCGCATCAAGCCTGACTGAAAAACTCTCAGATCTGGCATCATCCCATTCTGTCTTGTTGTTAGGACGTTGCTAAGACACTATGGGGTTGATTTACTAAAACTGGAGAGTGCAAAATTTGGTGGGAGATACCACCTCTGGGGGTGTTTCAGTCAGGCTTCAGGTGGTACATAGATGGCCTACAGGTATAGCAAGGGCGATATTCATATCTTAGCAGCTTTCTAGCAAGAAGGCAGAATGGGATGAGACCATCTCTGGGAGTTTTTCAGTCAGTCTTCGGAAGTAATTGGCCTACACTTATAGCAAGGGCGCCAGCGACCCGCTCTCACTGTGATTGGACACAGCAGGAGCCATTCACGGGTCCCTGTAAATTGCCATAGCAACACACCCTGCGATCCCAACAGAGGAAGTAAGGCGATCTGCCTGTGTAAACAAAGCAGATTGCTGTTCTGTGAGTAGGGAAGGCAGCGATCCTGTGTTTCTGCAAAGCAGGGACACAGATCTCTGTCTTCCCACAGTACAAGCACCTCCCCCCACACAGTTAGTAGTCACTCTCTAGGAACACATTTAACCCTTTGATCACCCCTGATGTTAACCCCTTCCCAGCCAGTGTCATTAGTACAGTGACAGTGCATATTTTTTTTAGCACTGATCACTGTGTTGGTGTCACTGGTCCCCAAAAGGTTTTAAAAATGTCACTTAGTGTCCTATTTGCCTGCCGCAATATCGCAGTCCCGCTAAAATTCGCTGATTGCCGCCATTAATAGTAAAAATAAAATAAAAATCCATAAATATATCCCATAGTTTGTAGACACGAAACTAATGAAGAAATTCGATTTTTTTTATTGGATGTTTTGTAGCAGAAAGTAAAAAATATATATTTTTTTCAAAATTGTTTAAAAGAGCAACAAATAAAAACCGCAGAGGGGATCAAATCCCACCAAAAGAAATCTCCATTTGTGGGGAAAAAGGACGTTGCTGAAACTCAATTGTCAGTTAAAGTAACGCAGTGCCGTATCGCCAAAAAATGGCCTGGTCATGAAGGGGGGTAAACCTTCCCGGGGCTGAACAGGTTAAAGGAGTGACATCATCACCAATCGCAGCCGCCACACAAATGACTGTCGCCAGCAAAACTACTTTTATTGTAAAAAAAAAAAATGTCCAAATATATTCAGACAGGAAATAATATAAAACAAATTCTATATTTCTATATAATAAACTGTCTTCTGTATCTCAGATTGGTCCAGGTAACAAAATGGCTGCTGGTGTTGTCATGGTGACAGGTCCTCTTTCATTGGGACAGCCGCTCATACACTTGTATTGCTCTCCAGCGGCCTCATGCGGCCATGAACGGTATTAACACCTTCTGTTCTCCAAACAGGGGGATTCCCAGCATGCCGCTGTTCTGTCATATTAGCCAACTCGTCAAATTCTCGAGCTGGAAAATATGACAGAACACCGCTTAACGTGAAACGGCGTTTTTATGCGACGCGAACGCGCTGACGTCAGACGTTGTTTGTTGTTGCTGGGTGGCCGCTGAGAGGGGAAAGATGGCGGCCCACTGGAGCAGCGAGAACGTGGTGGTGGAGTTTCGGGATTCGCAGGTCAGTGACAGCCGGTAGAAGGAAGGGACGACCGGAGAAGGGCTGACTGAAGGGCCCCGCGGCTAAGCTGGGAGATGTCACGGGCCGCAGGGGCTGACAGGGGGCTGGGGGGAGGTGTGCGCATGCGCAGTGCTGCCAGTGAGCCTGGCTCTTGGACATGGAAGGGTATGTGGAGTTAAAGCGTCTTAAGTCCTGTAGTAGCACACAGGGGCCCCAGGAGAGGACCTGAAGGACAGGAGAGGGGGCCCCGGGAGAGGTCCTGAAGGACAGGAGACGGGGGGCCCCGGGAGAGGTCCTGAAGGACAGGAGACGGGGGGTGCCCCGGGAGAGGTCCTGAAGGACAGGAGACGGGGGGGGGCCCCGGGAGAGGTCCTGAAGGACAGGAGACGGGGGGGGGCCCCGGGAGAGGTCCTGAAGGACAGGAGACGGGGGGGGGCCCCGGGAGAGGTCCTGAAGGACAGGAGACGGGGGGGGGCCCCGGGAGAGGTCCTGAAGGACAGGAGACGGGGGGGGGCCCCGGGAGAGGTCCTGAAGGACAGGAGACGGGGGGGGGGCCCCGGGAGAGGTCCTGAAGGACAGGAGACGGGGGGGGGGGCCCCGGGAGAGGTCCTGAAGGACAGGAGACGGGGGGGGCCCGGGAGAGGTCCTGAAGGACAGGGGGGCCCCGGGAGAGGTCCTGAAGGACAGGAGACGGGGGGGGGCCCCGGGAGAGGTCCTGAAGGACAGGAGACGGGGGGGGCCCGGGAGAGGTCCTGAAGGACAGGAGACGGGGGGGGGCCCGGGAGAGGTCCTGAAGGACAGGAGACGGGGGGGCCCGGGAGAGGTCCTGAAGGACAGGGGGGCCCCGGGAGAGGTCCTGAAGGACAGGAGACGGGGGGGTGCCCCGGGAGAGGTCCTGAAGGACAGGAGACGGGGGGGGGTGCCCCGGGAGAGGTCCTGAAGGACAGGGGGGCCCCGGGAGAGGTCCTGAAGGACAGGGGGGCCCCGGGAGAGGTCCTGAAGGACAGGAGACGGGGGGGGGCCCGGGAGAGGTCCTGAAGGACGGGGGGGCCCGGGAGAGGTCCTGAAGGACGGGGGGCCCCGGGAGAGGTCCTGAAGGACAGGAGACGGGGGGGTGCCCCGGGAGAGGTCCTGAAGGACAGGAGACGGGGGGGTGCCCCGGGAGAGGTCCTGAAGGACAGGAGACGGGGGGGGTGCCCCGGGAGAGGTCCTGAAGGACAGAAGACGGGGGGGGGTGCCCCGGGAGAGGTCCTGAAGGACAGAAGACGGGGGGGTGCCCCGGGAGAGGTCCTGAAGGACAGAAGACGAGGGGGGTGCCCCGGGAGAGGTCCTGAAGGACAGAAGACGGGGGGGGTGCCCCGGGAGAGGTCCTGAAGGACAGAAGACGGGGGGGGTGCCCCGGGAGAGGTCCTGAAGGACAGAAGACGGGGGGGGTGCCCCGGGAGAGGTCCTGAAGGACAGAAGACGAGGGGGGGTGCCCCGGGAGAGGTCCTGAAGGACAGAAGACGGGGGGGGGGTGCCCCGGGAGAGGTCCTGAAGGACAGAAGACGGGGGGGGGGGTGCCCCGGGAGAGGTCCTGAAGGACAGAAGACGGGGGGGGGTGCCCCGGGAGAGGTCCTGAAGGACAGGAGACGGGGGGGTGCCCCGGGAGAGGTCCTGAAGGACAGGAGACGGGGGGGTGCCCCGGGAGAGGTCCTGAAGGACAGGAGACGGGGGGGTGCCCCGGGAGAGGTCCTGAAGGACAGGAGACGGGGGGGTGCCCCGGGAGAGGTCCTGAAGGACAGGAGACGGGGGGGTGCCCCGGGAGAGGTCCTGAAGGACAGGAGACGGGGGGGTGCCCCGGGAGAGGTCCTGAAGGACAGGAGACGGGGGGGGTGCCCCGGGAGAGGTCCTGAAGGACAGGAGACGGGGGGGTGCCCCGGGAGAGGTCCTGAAGGACAGGAGACGGGGGGGTGCCCCGGGAGAGGTCCTGAAGGACAGGAGACGGGGGGGTGCCCCGGGAGAGGTCCTGAAGGACAGGAGACGGGGGGGTGCCCCGGGAGAGGTCCTGCAGGACAGGAGACGGGGGGGCCCCGGGAGAGGTCCGGGAGAGGTCCTGCAGGACAGGAGACGGGGGGGGCCCCGGGAGAGGTCCGGGAGAGGTCCTGCAGGACAGGAGACGGGGGGGCCCCGGGAGAGGTCCGGGAGAGGTCCTGCAGGACAGGAGACGGGGGGGGCCCCGGGAGAGGTCCGGGAGAGGTCCTGCAGGACAGGAGACGGGGGGGCCCCGGGAGAGGTCCGGGAGAGGTCCTGCAGGACAGGAGACGGGGGGGCCCCGGGAGAGGTCCGGGAGAGGTCCTGAAGGACAGGAGACGGGGGGGGGGGCCCCGGGAGAGGTCCTGAAGGACAGGAGACGGGGGGGGGGCCCCGGGAGAGGTCCTGAAGGACAGGAGACGGGGGGGGGCCCCGGGAGAGGTCCTGAAGGACAGGAGACGGGGGGGGCCCCGGGAGAGGTCCTGAAGGACAGGAGACGGGGGGGGCCCCGGGAGAGGTCCTGAAGGACAGGAGACGGGGGGGGCCCCGGGAGAGGTCCTGAAGGACAGGAGACGGGGGGGGGCCCCGGGAGAGGTCCTGAAGGACAGGAGACGGGGGGGTGCCCCGGGAGAGGTCCTGAAGGACAGGAGACGGGGGGGTGCCCCGGGAGAGGTCCTGAAGGACAGGAGACGGGGGGGTGCCCCGGGAGAGGTCCTGAAGGACAGGAGACGGGGGGGGGGGTGCCTCGGGAGAGGTCCTGCAGGACAGGAGACGGGGGGGCCCCGGGAGAGGTCCGGGAGAGGTCCTGCAGGACAGGAGACGGGGGGGGCCCCGGGAGAGGTCCGGGAGAGGTCCTGCAGGACAGGAGACGGGGGGGCCCCGGGAGAGGTCCGGGAGAGGTCCTGCAGGACAGGAGACGGGGGGGCCCCGGGAGAGGTCCGGGAGAGGTCCTGCAGGACAGGAGACGGGGGGGCCCCGGGAGAGGTCCGGGAGAGGTCCTGAAGGACAGGAGACGGGGGGGGGCCCCGGGAGAGGTCCTGAAGGACAGGAGACGGGGGGGGGCCCCGGGAGAGGTCCTGAAGGACAGGAGACGGGGGGGGGCCCCGGGAGAGGTCCTGAAGGACAGGAGACGGGGGGGGCCCCGGGAGAGGTCCTGAAGGACAGGAGACGGGGGGGGCCCCGGGAGAGGTCCTGAAGGACAGGAGACGGGGGGGGCCCCGGGAGAGGTCCTGAAGGACAGGAGACGGGGGGGGCCCCGGGAGAGGTCCTGAAGGACAGGAGACGGGGGGGGCCCCGGGAGAGGTCCTGAAGGACAGGAGACGGGGGGGGGCCCCGGGAGAGGTCCTGAAGGACAGGAGACGGGGGGGCCCCGGGAGAGGTCCTGAAGGACAGGAGACGGGGGGGGGGGCCCCGGGAGAGGTCCTGAAGGACAGGAGACGGGGGGGGGCCCCGGGAGAGGTCCTGAAGGACAGGAGACGGGGGGGGGCCCGGGAGAGGTCCTGAAGGACAGGAGACGGGGGGGGGCCCCGGGAGAGGTCCTGAAGGACAGGAGACGGGGGGGGCCCCGGGAGAGGTCCTGAAGGACAGGAGACGGGGGGGGGCCCCGGGAGAGGTCCTGAAGGACAGGAGACGGGGGGGGGCCCCGGGAGAGGTCCTGAAGGACAGGAGACGGGGGGGGGGCCCCGGGAGAGGTCCTGAAGGACAGGAGACGGGGGGGGGGCCCCGGGAGAGGTCCTGAAGGACAGGAGACGGGGAGGGGGGCCCGGGAGAGGTCCTGAAGGACAGGAGACGGGGAGGGGGGCCCGGGAGAGGTCCTGAAGGACAGGAGACGGGGAGGGGGGCCCGGGAGAGGTCCTGAAGGACAGGAGACGGGGAGGGGGGCCCGGGAGAGGTCCTGAAGGACAGGAGACGGGGAGGGGGGCCCGGGAGAGGTCCTGAAGGACAGGAGACGGGGAGGGGGGCCCGGGAGAGGTCCTGAAGGACAGGAGACGGGGAGGGGGGCCCGGGAGAGGTCCTGAAGGACAGGAGACGGGGAGGGGGGCCCGGGAGAGGTCCTGAAGGACAGGAGACGGGGAGGGGGGCCCGGGAGAGGTCCTGAAGGACAGGAGACGGGGAGGGGGGCCCGGGAGAGGTCCTGAAGGACAGGAGACGGGGAGGGGGGCCCGGGAGAGGTCCTGAAGGACAGGAGACGGGGAGGGGGGCCCGGGAGAGGTCCTGAAGGACAGGAGACGGGGAGGGGGGCCCGGGAGAGGTCCTGAAGGACAGGAGACGGGGAGGGGGGCCCGGGAGAGGTCCTGAAGGACAGGAGACGGGGAGGGGGGCCCGGGAGAGGTCCTGAAGGACAGGAGACGGGGAGGGGGGCCCGGGAGAGGTCCTGAAGGACAGGAGACGGGGAGGGGGGCCCGGGAGAGGTCCTGAAGGACAGGAGACGGGGAGGGGGGCCCGGGAGAGGTCCTGAAGGACAGGAGACGGGGAGGGGGGCCCGGGAGAGGTCCTGAAGGACAGGAGACGGGGAGGGGGGCCCGGGAGAGGTCCTGAAGGACAGGAGACGGGGAGGGGGGCCCGGGAGAGGTCCTGAAGGACAGGAGACGGGGAGGGGGGCCCGGGAGAGGTCCTGAAGGACAGGAGACGGGGAGGGGGGCCCGGGAGAGGTCCTGAAGGACAGGAGACGGGGAGGGGGGCCCGGGAGAGGTCCTGAAGGACAGGAGACGGGGAGGGGGGCCCGGGAGAGGTCCTGAAGGACAGGAGACGGGGAGGGGGGCCCTAGAGGTGCCCTAGAATGACTGCCCCCCCACAAGTACAGAAGCACCCTAGAATGAGACCGTGTCACCAAAAGTGAGCAGGCACTCTAGAATGACTTTGTTGCCCCCCTCCCTTCAAAGTACAAAGGCACCCTAGAATGACTGTGCCCCCCCCCCCCCCAAGTAGAGAGTCACCCTAGAATGAGACTTCGTCCTTTAGGAGTGGGGAACACTGTAGTCTGAGTCAGGGTTCCTCTGAACTGCATTGTATTGAAGATTTCTGTCCCTGGGGTCAGTTCTACAAGTCGGGGTGACATTCAGTTTGTTAATGAGAACCGATCATTCGATCCGATGTAAGACGATTTCTGTTCATCTCTTTACCTCCAGGCAACAGCGATGTCTGTGGACTGTCAGGGGCAGCTCGCAGTGCTTTCCAGGTGAGTCTCTTCTCTTTGATTTCAATAACGCGGTTTGCTACTCGCTTGTCTATTCCTCCGGTTTACAAAAGTTACCTCTGGAAAGTGGATGAAGTTGTTGTCACCTGAGTTTAGTATACTGGTCTGAGCCAATCCCATGTGTTGGGTAGCCGGTGTCTTTTTTATTTTTTATTTTATTTTTTATTGTTTTTGTAGTTGCAACAAATCCCATGGCTAAAAATGTCAAGTCCTGAGCTACTCGCCAGGCCTTAAGGGTTACTCGCCACCAGTTGCCCCACCCAACCCCATCCATGCCCCTCCCCTAATCCCACCCCTAATCAGGCCCTCATAAATTTTCTCATGAAATGACACTTTTAAATGTTTTATGCAGAATTAAGTTACAAAAATAAAATATTAACAACAATTTTACCAGTGCCTGTCTGTACGGCCTCGCCTGTGCGGCCTCGCCTGTGCGGCCTCGCCAGTGCCCCCTCGCCTGTGCGGCCTCGCCAGTGCCCCCTCGCCTGTGCGGCCTCGCCAGTGCCCCCTCGCCTGTGCGGCCTCACCTGTGCCCCAGCCAGTAGTTTTATTTGTTTAGTAAAAATAAAAAACCCCTGCAGTGATTAAATGCCACCAAAAGAAAGCTCTATTTGTTTAAATAAAATGATAAAAATGTCCTATGGGTACAGTGTTACATGACAGTGTAATTGTCATTCAAAGTGTGACAGTGCTGAAAATTGGCCAGGGCAAGAGAGGGGGGAGAGGTTCTGAAGCCTAAACATTTATCACCTTAAAGTGGAGCTCCACCCTAATTTTACACTTATGCTAATCGGATTCCTCCCCCCTCCGGTGTCACAATTGACACCTTTTCAGGGGGGAGGGGGGTGAAGACAGGTATTTTCACCCACATCCGGGAGTCCTCTCTGCGGGAATCTGTGGGAGTGATGTCACTTCCCGTAGTGTTCTGGGAGACACTCGGCTCCCAGAACACAGGAGGACGAATCAGAACGGCGCAGCGCGACTCGCGCATGCGCCGTAGGGAACCGGGCATGAAGCCGCAGGGCTTCACTTCCTGGTTCCCTCAGCGAGGATGGCGGAGGGAGCAACAGAGTGACGAGCGATCGCTCGTCCTCTGCTGCGGAAGTCGCTGGACTCCAGGACAGGTAAGTGTCCAAATATTAAAAGCCAGCAGCTGCTGTAGCTGTAGCTGCTGGCTTTTAATATTTTTTTTTCCGGCGGAGCTCCGCTTTAATGCATTCCTAAGACATCAGTTTTTGGCATCGCTGGGTATAAAATATTGAAAACATAAATATTTAAATGTCCTCGTCATTAGCATATTGATGAGGGTGGGAAGACTGAACTGTCAAAGACCGCAGTTATTGAGTCCATTGCATTGGTTATCATTTTCAAGCCATTAAATGCCTTCTCTGGGGGTCAGTGACGCTTCCAGAGGAAATCTTTGACAATCCCGGGACGGTTCTTGCTGGGTCACAATTTATAGAAAGCCTTTTTTTTTTATCCTTTTAGTCAGCATTTCTGTGCAGAGCCACATGAGTGAGAGAAAGTCCTCCCCTCTGTAATAAGTGTAATGCAGGGCGGGATGAGATGCCCAGTGCTGAGTCTGCACCGTCTCCTGGATCCCGACCCAACGCTGATAAATAATTGTACTCTGCTTCACTTCTACAGACCAGTGCAGTGGGGTGGTAAAGCTGAAGCGTAATCTGTTTATAGTTTGCTAATACTTTTATGCGAAATAAAGTTTATGAAATAAAACCTTTTTTCATTTTCATTTATATACCTTTTTTATTTTTAAACCAGATTATGTTGTTATGTAGTCGCTGTGCTCCTCTATGCAATGCAGGCAGATTGTGACTGGTGGGAGGGGCCGGCGGGGTGCTGTACATAGAAAACTTCCCAGCATTCGGCCTCAGTACTCCTCTCAGCTGTACTCCTCACATACCTGTTTTCAGCTCCGTACACACGATCGGATTTTCCGATAGGAATTGTGTGACGACAGGCTGTTTGTCGGACAATCCGACCGTTTGTACGCTCCATCGGACAATTGTCGGATTTTCCGCGGACAAATGTTGAATAGCATGCTTTTAAAATTTTTGGACAACAAATTGTGTGACGTCTGATTATCCGATTGTGTGTACAAAAGTCCAAAGTACAAACACGCATGCTCAGAAGCAATGCTCACCAAACACAACATTAGCAGAAGGTGCCCAAAGGGTGGCGCTAAAGAGCTGAAAAAACACGTAGTTTTGTGTTTGTTGGCCGACAATTCTTTTGCTGTTTGTATGCAAGACAAGTTCACAGCCAACGCCCCTCACACAAAAGTCCTACGCTTTGTCCGCGGAAAATCCGATCGTGTGTACCAGGCTTAAGGCTCAGTTCACATCTAGGCGTCCTGGATTGCGGGTGGAATCGCCATGATTCTGCCTCTGATCCCAAATCGCGGGACGCTCCTTGCGATCCCCATTACTTCAATGGCACCCCAATCGTGTCGCGATTGTCGCCCAACGAATCGCGGTAAAATCACACAAACAGAATCGCGGTACACCTGTCGTCCAAAAGAATAACCTCTTTTCTGTTTGCGTGATTTTACTGTGATCCGTCTGGCAGCAATCGCGGCAAAACTGCGCCGGGATCGGGGGTGCCATTGAAAGTGATGGGAATCACAAGGGCGTCCTGCGTCTTGCCAAGATTTGGAATCACAGGGCAGAATCGTGGCGATCCGGGCCGCCTAGATGTGAACGGAGCCTTAGGGCCGGTTCACACTGCTGCGTGGTGCAAAATCGTATGTGATGTCCGTGCGATGCAATTTCAGCCATACAGGTAGTATGGCTGAAATCGCATTCGGACTAAACTCGCACAGGACCCTTTTTTTTTCTTTTTGCTCCGCACCAGAATCGGATCGCATGGGTGTTCACACCTATGCGATCCGATTCATGTCAGTTAGCAGTGCGATATGCGAGCTGAAATAGGGGTCTCATTAACATTGTATTGGCACTCCCTAGCAGTTTGCATATGGAAGTGTGAACTGCTGTGCGATGCGGGAACCCGCAGTGGTTTTGCAGGGTTCCTGCATCGCACTAGTGTTAACCCAGCCTTGGGGGGAGAGAGATTTGTGATTGGCTAATCTACCATAGTCCACGAGGGCCAGAATTGTGTTTTCAGGGCTTGTTGGCCCACTTTTATTTTAAAATAAAGTCCAACACAAAACAGTTACCCATGCAGGAGCTTTCATCTTCAAAACAGGAAAAGAGAAATAATACCAACGGGATGGTTTCCCTAGGGTTGTTGTTTTTTATTTTTTTTATTTTTTTTTGCATCAAATTGAATTAATCAAAAAAAGGTAACTTTAAAAAAAAACAAAAAAAAAAAAAACGTTATTGTACAAAAATGAAATTCAGTACCATGAATTGGTTAAAATATGAGCTCTGGTTATACATTGCAAGACACATTCTATCATATTTAGCGATATTAACACAGTGGAGCAAGACATTACGTTACAGAATGCCAGTCACAATGATACCTCAACGCGTTTCGAACCGTATGGTCATGGTCTTCCTCAGGGGGTTTGTTTTACTCTAGAAAAATATGTCAAAAGACTCAAATCAAAACGTTTCATAATCTACAAACCTCTATGAACACAGCAATGATATATTTACTACTAGAAGATGGAATTTGGGGGGGGGGGAAATTCTATAACCAGAAATTTAAGAGGTTGGATGATCCAAAAAGCTCCATGGTCCGTTCCCATCTCCCAAGGCGAAGTCCAGCCACAAGAGGCTTGCAAGAAGCCACACTCTTGATACCTCCAGAGGAAATGACAGACAGCACCTGTGATGTAATTCCCAAATAGTACCAATAAATCCAATGAGTAATAATATAAGAGAAATAATACCAAGTCACCTGGGTCCTTCTCTTTGCAGCACCTCTACTTGGACCTCTGGTATTGTCCCTCAGACCCTCTTACACAGCATCTCCTGTGTTCCTGTGTATCTCTTCACTCTCCAGGCTTTCTTGGTCCTCACCAACCTTTTTTGGTTCACGCAGTTAACCACGTGGTAAGGTGTCCAGGTCGACTCCTTACTCCGATCTGTAATCAGCCGAGTCTCACTGACACGCTGATCACAGAGCGCACCGCGCAGGCCGCCCCCTGTTACAATGTGTGCATCTATCTCTCAGTCCATATTTGGACATTTGTATAATTTGTCTACAATATGTTGCACCTAATCCACTTGCTTGTCTCTCCTCTCAGTCGGCGGTTTCTGTACATTGTGAATTTGGACACGCCCACGGAAGGTCAGCGCAAAATCCCCCGGCAGAGCAAGTGGGACATCGGCACGGTGCGGTGGAACCCCCATGACAGCTACGGACATTTCTTTGCTGCTTCTGTAAGTCCTACCTGCCTCTGAGGATAGACTATGCAGCCAGAACATCATTATTCTTCAAACAAAAGTCCAGTTTATTGTATGATTACAAAATAATTACATCCAAGTACAGTTTTTCTACACAAGACTTCAAGGCGTACGTGATCAGTAAAACAGAGATGACATGCGAATCAGAACTAATGGAAACAAAAAATCAGATTCCCCCCTGTCAGAAATCCATTGTTATTCCAGAGTCTGTTAGAATTATTTGTATTATAACCCAAATTCTGATTCTAAATGTAAATTTTTTGTTTTAATTTAAAATAACAAACCTGTTATACTTTCCTGCTCTGTGTAATGGTTTTGCACAGAGCAGCCCCCAATCCTCTTCTTCTCGGGTCCCCCGCCGGTGCTCCTGGCTCCCCCCCTGCTGAGTGCCCCCATAGCAAGCAGCTTGCTATGGGGGCACTCGTTCGGGATCACTTCTGAGCCTCGCTGTCTGACACAGGCAGTGGGACTCGGCCCCCGCCACCTGCTTCTTCGTGAGAGAGTGTGTGTGTGTGTGTGTGTGTGTGTGTGTGTGTGTGTGTGTGTTTTTTTATACTATATTAAAGGAAAAAAAAAATCATAGCAAAAAAAAACATGTTTTTCTCTGTTATAAAGCATAGCAATAACGATGCCACAACAGTGAAAAAAACTTCCCGATGATTTTTTTTTTTTGGAAGGTCGACACTCCAAGGCTGGTAGGCAACCTTTCATACTGTTGGACTTCACTTCTCAAAAATAAAAGCTGCTCATTCTTCATCAGTCACTGTATCTTTGTTGTCTTCTTTTAGAGTAACCAACGAGTGGACCTGTACCAGTGGAAGGATGGGACTGGGGACATCGCCACTTCCCTGCAGGGACACACTCGTGTTATCAGGTTTGTGGAAACTTTTTTTATTTTATTATTTAAAAATGTCTCTCCTGTGTGCATTTAGTACATAATTGTAAGGATCTCAACGGCCAACAGAGAGGCTGCTGTTGATTTAAAACTGTTGCTAAGGCCTCGTTCACACCGTATGTGCATAAAAACTGAAGGATAAAAATGTGCAGATTTGTACCCGGTGATGTTTGACTTCTCCCATATTGTTCAGGTAGATCTCCACCTCTTTAAGTTAGGAGCCAGTGTTTAAAAAAAATACTGGCTCCTAACTTTATCTGTCTCCTAGATACTAAGCAAATTTGTCAAGCCCCGTCCTAATGGAAATCCAGCTGTCGCATGATCCAGCTCTCTCCCAGCCTGTCTGCAGGGAAACATAAGCAGGAGGAGATTCTAGTCCTCTAGCGCTGGTCACATGTTAAAAAAATGTAAATAAAAAATCTTTTGGAATGCAGAGCAAAAAATGTATAATATCAATAAATTGTCATACAAAAATATATATTTGAATTCAAATTTTTTATTTTTTTTGGGCAATAACATGGTGTGGGTGGATTTCTGGCAGTCACTGGCTGTGTTATGCCCCCTCCACCCTGTTTCTTAGAATTAGAGGGAGGTGAAGCCTCCATCAAGCTACATGTAATATCCTGCCCCCCCCCCATTGTGCTTAGCTGGTTAATGGGCGTGAAGGAGGTGGGAGGGAGTGGGCTGTCATTTAGCGCTGTGTATACGCCCACATGTGTGACTCTATAGTCACATGGGCTGCTCAGATGTGATAGGAAGGAAATTGTTGGCATACAAACTCACTGAAAACTGAGCATGTGCAGAGCTGCCACTGCTTCGTCACATATGGCGACCTATCACATTTGGCTACCCGCTGGAGCGCGCATTCGCGACGCCGCCATATGCATTCCAACACTTTTTTTTTACATTTTACACTTATTTATAACAGTAAACTGAGGTTATATAGTGAAATACAGAATTAGAACTCCGTCTGACTGTTTATATGTTGAATTTTAAAAGCAGCGGCAAGCCTGCTGATCTCACAGGTTTGCTAATCTGACAGAATACCGCTGCTTTTAAAAGATGTCCGCTTGTCTCCTTCTCGCTGTATCCTTAGTGTGGAGGAGTGCGGAGTGTAGCAAGATGGCGGGTGTTTCGTCACATTCGACTACCCATCATGGGTTTTGCCGTGCTCTTTTGTCGTAAAAATGTTGGAACGCATATGGCGGCGTTGCGCATGCGCACTCCAGCGTGTAGCCAAATGTGATGGGTCGCCATATGGGACGAAGCACCACCACTGCTCTGCAAAATCCCTAGCTGAGCTGGGGACATGGACAGAAGGGGGAGATGGAGAGCAGCCAGGATCATTCAGGATTTTGTCAGAATACAGAAAAGGAATCTCATAGTGATGAGTGAGTATGAACAGCATGAAATACACCATTTATTCATTGTTTTTTATGATGGGGGTTCAGTGACACTGTAAAATCAGTTTTTTTTTCTCTGCAGTGATCTGGACTGGTCAGTGTTTGAGCCGGATGTTCTGGTCACCAGTTCTATCGACACGTACATTTACATCTGGGACATCAAGTAAGTTCACACCGGAAAACTTAAACCCCTGTGTGTTTCATGGGGAGTGGAAAATGGATACCTTGGGGGGGTGATAATATCTCTGCTCTCACGTTGCTTGGCTATTGGCCTAATTTTAAAGGGAAGCTCTAGTCAAACAGCGCAGTTAAAAGTCTTGGGGTATGTGTAAAGTACACAAGAGCTTATGAGAAGCCATGTGGGGGACACAGCAAACATGTGGAAGAAGGTGCATGAGACCAAAATTTAACTTTTTGGCCTAAAAGCAAAACGCTATTTGTGGTGGAAAACTAACCGTGCACATCACCCTGAACACACCATCTCCACTGTGAAACATGGTGGTGGCAGATTCTTTTCTTCAGCAGGGACAGGGAAAGCTGGTCAGTATTTGTCTCCATCCATCTTCCCATCAACTCTGGACAATCTTAGAAGAAAACCTGTTCAAGTCTGCAAAAGACTTGAGACTGGGGCGGAGGTTCACCTTCCAGCAGGACAACGACCCTAAAGTACAGCCAGAGCTACAATGGAATGGTTTAGCTCAAAGCATATTCATGTGTTTGAATGGCCCAGTCACAGTCCAGACCTAAATCCCATTGAGAATCTGTGGCAAAACCTGAAAATTGCTGTTCACAGACGCTCTCCATCCAATCTGACAGAGCTTGAGATATTTTACAAAGAAGAATGAGGGAAAAATGTCCCTCTCTAGATGTGCAAAGCTGGTAGAGACACCCCCAAAAAGACTTGCAGCTGTAATTGTAGAGAAAGGGGGTTCTACAAATTGACTCCGGGGGGGAGGGGGTGCCATACAAATGCCCCCCCCCCACACTTTTCACATATTTATTTGTATAATTTACCATTTTCCTTCCACTTCACAATTATGTGCCACTTTGTGTTGGTCCATCACATAAAATCCCAATAAAATACATTTCCGTTTTTGGTTGTAACATGACAAAATGTGGGAAACGTCAATAGGTATGAATACTTTTTCAAGGCACTGTAAGTGGACTGAATTTCAGCTTTCAGGGACATCTGCATGATGAAATGTATGAACGTAGGTAGTTTGCATTATAAGATGATAAAATGCTTTTGTTGGCTCAGTTAAGATAGGTTGTGGTCTATATGTTCACTTCATTAAAGCGGAGTTTCACCCAAAATTGAACTTCCGCTTTTCGGAATCCCCCCCCCCCCCCCGGTATCACATTTGTCACCGTTTAGGGGGGAGGAGGGAGCAGACACTTGTGTAATCCAGGTATTTGCTCCCACTTCTGGGCATAGGTCGCCGTGGCGACCTACGCCACGTCCGGCGCCTTCTCCGTCCCCTCCACTGTCTTCTGGGAGACACGCAGGTCCCAGAAGACAGCAGGGACCAGTGGGATCGTGCAGCGCGACTCGTGCATGCGCAGTAGGGAACCAGGAAGTGAAGCCGCGAGGCTTTACTTCCTAAATTCCCTTACCGAAGATGGCGGCGCCTCCATCCGAGAGCCAAGGGACAGATCGGCTTCGGGTGCCGACATCGTGGGCGCCCTGGACAGGTAAGTGTCCATATATTAAAAGTCAGCAGCTGCAGTATTTGTAGCTGCTGACTTTTCTTTCTCGTACATCACGGGACACAGAGCGACATAGTCATTACTAATGGGTTATATAGATACCTTCAGGTGCTGGCACTGGCAACTTCCAAAACCGGAAGTACCCTCCCCTATATAAGCCCCTCCCATCCGGGAGCACCTCAGTTTTTTGCCAGTGTCTAAGGTGTTGGCCAAGAAGAAACATGTGTTTTTCACTGAGCTTGCGTACAGGTTCTTTTGGGCCTCAGTAAGCTATTCCGGATCCGACCAAAAAAGCTTCATAGCTAAACGGTCGGTACCCGGGCCTTGCAGAGAAGAGCAAGGTTTTGCCTGTAATGCTTCTCTTAGGAGAGCTGGACCCTGGGATCCAGAGCTCTGGTCATACCCACGACCAAGATGTTTTCTGTGCAGGGTGCTATACAGGTCCAGGGGAGTGGAATCCTTGGGAACCCGGTCCCTGAAGGTTTGATTACAATGCCTGCCGTGATAGGTGAAGTTTGGGCTTCTGTGGACCAAACAAAGTCCTGCGGCGAGGAAAAGGTAAGTGGGGGCCCTCGGGAACTTGGTTCTATTGAGGGACCCCCAAGCCTATTTTGTCTTTCTGCCTGTTACCTAAGGTATTCCCGCTAATATTCTGTGTATGCCTGTTACTACTGAGAAAATGTAAAAATTTTAATAGTAGGCAAGAAAAAAAAAAAATGTAAGACCGCGGTACCTGTGTTAGACACTAGAGGCCGCTATGGTTCTTTTTCTTGTAATGTGGATTTTTTTCTTCCAGAATCAAATCCAGGCAGTTGGTATGTTCTCTGCTGGGAAGCTGTCTCCTCTGCCCTGTTGCTGCGCTCATCCATCCCCGGGCCCTGCGGCAAAGGGGGCCCTGGCTCCCATCTAGCTCCTTATTGTTTTCAAAAAAGGCGCCGAAGGCGCACGTGCCCGCGCGTGTGCGCGTGCACGCGCCTCTATTCATAGAGGCGATCTGAAAAAAGGGGCGGAGCGGGTGGATGACGCTGAGGTGTGCGCCGCGGCGCTACTGCGCATGTGCGGGCGTCCAGCGTGTTTTAAAGCACATTATAGCTGGCTATTGAAGTGCACAGACAGAGCTAGCAACAGTATAAAGGCACACAGAGGCGGTTGATGCAGGCATCCCCTAGAAAGGCACTTTAGTAGACACCAACTGTGATATAGCAGCAATTGTGCTAGACTATTCTCAGTAAAAGTGGTGTATTACGGCTGGAATACCTCAGCTTTAGGCTTAGGAATATGCCGTCCAGAAGCTCCGGAACTGAATCTTCCAGGAAGCGAAGGGGGTCTCATCGGGCTCTGAGGATCTTGGGCATGCTTCTGCTGCACCAGTCTCCCCTGAAGTTCAGAGGTAAGTGACCGTAGAGACCCCGCAGGGGTACTTGGTACTGTGGCTGTCCTCAGTTCACCTGCTCCTGTGTATGTAACAGAGGAGGTTTTTTCTTCAGCTCTGGGAGGATTAGAGAGAGATTGTCAACATTGATCGCTGCCTCCCTGTCAGGGAAAGCACGCCAATCTCCGTCTCCTCCTTCAGATTGCCTGTTAGCAGAGCAACAGTCCCATACAGGGATCGACCTGCCTGAAGGGGATCAGGATGAGGTTGATTCTGTTATAGAGGAACCTTTTCTCAGCATCTCAAGCTGAAAGATTATGGGTTCAGTCTCTGACTAACATGGTCCGATCAGCATTTAAAAATGCACCTTGCGGAACCATCAACCACTGCTGTATCCTCGTTGGGGTCGCTAGAAGCCCCCAGACTGTCTGTTCTTTTCCACTTCACCCTTTACTGAAAGGGCTTATTTACCAGGATTGGGAACGTCCTGAGAAAATATTTATTCCCCCAAGAGATTTCCGGTGGTCTATCCCATGGAGGATAAGTTCATCAAAAAAAAAAAAAAAAAATGGAAGGTCCCTACAGTGGACGCAGCCATCTCTTGTATGTATAAATCACTGACATGTCCAGTGGATAATGTCCAAATGTTCAAGAACCCAATAGATAAAAGATTGGAGTCCTTATGAAAGTCTGCTTCTTTCTACAGCAAGCTTGGTGACACAACCAGCAGTAGCAGCTATTGGGGTCTGCTAAGCAGTGAAGGATCAGTTAAAACAGGTCTTGAGGGACTTGACAGATCAGCAGGCCTTGCCCTAGCTGATCTACCTAGAGCCTTAGGCTTTGCGGTTGACGCCATAAAGGATTCAGTCCATCAGGCCTCCCGCCTTACGCTGTCTATAGTACATATGCATAGGCTCCTATGGCTCAAAAACTGGTCTGCTGAAGCTCCCTGTAAGGAATGGCTGGTTAGCGTCCCATTTCATGGTGAACGCTTATTCAGGGAAAACCTGGACAAATATATCCAGAAAATTTCCAGCGGTAAAAATACGCTCTTGCCGGTTAAAAACAGAGTTAGAGGTCCCTCTTTAAGAGGCCTGCTTCTCCAGTCCCTGGGGCATCGGCTGTGTAACAGTTCCGACGGCCTCCTCGGTCAATTCCCGGGGGTAAAAAACAGGGACAATAGCAGGGTAATGAGAAACCCTGGGTCAGGGGAGGTACAAAACCTCCCCCAAAGTTAAATTCATTGAAGGGTTGCCCCCACTCAGTCGGGTGGGGGGAGGACTCCAGTTGTTGGCAAGAGACCTGGCGGGACACGATCAAGACAGATAGGTGCTCTCCGCAGTATGTTTGGGATACAGATTGGAGTTAAAAGACTCACCTCCTTCCCATTTTTGAGGTCAAACGTGCCAAGGGATCCCCGGAAGAGAGAGTCCCTCCTGTTGGCACTAGAACAACTATTGCTCCAAGGAGTAATTATGGAGGTTCCCCTGGAAGAATGAGGGTTCGGGTTTTACTCAAACCTCTTTACAGTCCCGAAGCGGACGGGAGGCCCATATTAATTCTAAAAGGGCTATACAAATTCCTGTATATCAGGACTTTCCGATGGAGTCGATCCGATCGGTGGCCACTGCCCTACAAGGGGAGGATTGGTTAGCCGCGATCGACATCAAAGATGCTTATTTGCACATTCCCATCTTTCCAGTCCACCAAAAATTTCTACGCTTTGCAGTAGAAGGGCGCCATTTTCAGTTCAGAGCCTTACCCTTCGGTTTGGCCACAGCACCACGAGTGTTTACAAAAATTCTGGCCCTTTATTGGCCAATCTAAGAACACAAGGTGTAATGATAATGGCATATCTAGATGACTTGTTGCTGATAGACCACTCAGTGAAAAAACTAGACGTGGTCGTTCACAAGACAATCAAGTATCTGGAATCTCACGGTTGGATTATCAACCGAGACAAGTCAGCCCTAAAAACCAGTCAAAAGTCTGGAATACTTGGGGCTAAGGTTGGATTCAGGCCAGAGAAAAATATTCTTGCCTCGAGGAAAGGTGTTGTCTTTGAAAGATTTGATCCACTTAGTGGGTACAAAAAAGACAGCCGTCCATACGCCTGTGCATAAGGCTGCTGGGAAAAATGGTGGCATCATTCGAAGCAGTACCCTACGGTCAATTCCATTCAAGGAATTTGCAAGGGGCCATACTGTCAGCCTGGAACAAAAAAGTTCAGGCCCTAGACTTACAATGTCCTTGTCCCCTTCCGTTCGCAAGAGCCTCCGCTGGTGGTTGGTTCCCCAGAATCTGGAAAAAGGGAAATCCTTCAGTCTGATTTCTTGGAAGGTGGTCACTACAGATGCCAGCCTTATAGGCTGGGGAGCAGTACTGGAGCAATAGTCTCTCCAGGGCAGATGGTCGGATGCAGAAAAGGCCCTGCCCATCAATCTCTTAGAGATACGAGCAGCCCGGTATGCCCTAGTAGCATGGACATCCAAACTCCAAGGGTCCCCTGTCAGAATTCAATCAGACAATGCCACAGCAGTGGCATATATCAATCATCAGGGGGGCACCAGGAGTCGTGCAGCCCAGAGGGAAGTAAATTACATCCTGAAATGGGCAGAAAGATATGTCCCAGCCATATGTGCGGTATTCATTCCAGGAGTGGAGAATTGGAAGGCGGACTTTCTAAGTCGCCAGCAATTATGCCCAGAGGAAGGGTCCCTTCACCCCGAGGTTTTCTGGACAATATGTCAGCGGTGGGGAACATCGGATGTAGATCTTCTTCTAGCATCCAGATTCAGCGCAAAGGTGGACAGGTTTGTCTCTCGGACAAGGGATCCCCTAGCTTGCGGCTCGGATGCCCTAGTGTTCCCTTGGGATCAGTTCAAGCTGATATATGCATTCACACCGCCACAATGGTTACCTCGATTATTCCGCAGAATCAGGGTAGAAAAGAAACCAGTGATTCTGGTGGCTCCAGCGTGGCCCCGAAGAGCGTGGTACGCGGAGATTGTAAAATGTCAGTGGGGAGTCCTAGGACTCTCCCACGCCGTCCGGACCTGCTTTCGCAAGGACCGATATACCACCCTTCCTTACCAGCCCTAGGTTTGACGGCCTGGCTATTGAAGCCCACATTCTAAAAAAGAGAGGGCTCTCTAATTCTGTGGTATCTACCATGATCAATGCCAGGAAGCCGGTATCCAGGCAGATCTACTATAGAATCTGGAAGGCGTACATCGCCTGGTGTGAGGCCAAGAAATGGCATCCACGTAAGTACGTAATAGGTAGGATTCTGGACTTCCTACAATGGGCTGTAGATAGGAAGCTTGCCTTGAGTACTATCAAGGGTCAGATTTCGGCCTTGTCAATATTTTTTCAAAGGCCCTTGGCTTCGCATTCACTAGTCAAAGCCTTTATACAAGGAGTGATGCGTATTAGTCCTCCGGTTAATATCCCCATATGTCCATGGGATCTAAACTTGGTTCTGTCGGTTCTACAGAAACAACCATTTGAACCATTACAGCATATTTCTTTGGTTCTTCTCACCAGGAAATTGATTTTTCTAGTAGCCATTTATTCGGCTAAAAGAGTGTCGGAATTAGCAGCTATGTCCTGTAAGGAGCCATATCTGGTTATCCATAAGGATAGAGTAATGTTACGTCCTCATCCAGCCTTTCTTCCTAAGGTGGTATCGAGGTTTCATTTGAACCAAGATGTGGTTCTTCCTTCTTTTTTCCCCAAACCTACTTCGGTAGAGGAAAAGTTATTGCATTCTTTGGATGTAGTAAGAGCAGTTAAAGCTTATCTAAAAGCCACTGCTCAGATTCGCAGAACGGATACTTTGTTTATTCTGCCGGAAGGCCCCAGAAGGGGTCAGGCAGCGTCGAAATCTACTTTAGCCAAGTGGATTCGACAGGTCATAATGCAAGCCTATGGCTTGAGAAGGAGACCGCCTCCGTTCAAAGTTAGAGCGCACTCCACGAGAGCAGTTGGAACTTCATGGGCAGTGCATCACCAGGCCTCCCTGGCTCAAATCTGTAAGGCCGCAACATGGTCTTCAGTACACACGTTTACTAGGTTCTACCAGGTGGACGTTAGAAGTCAGGAGGATGTCGCCTTTGGGCGCAGTGTGTTGCAGGCCGCAAAAGATCCTCATGTCTGATAGCGCTCAGCTTATGTATGGTGTATCCCCCCCCTCGTTGGGCATTGCTTTAGGACATCCCATTAGTAATGACTATGTCGCTCTGTGTCCCGTGATGTACGAGAAAGAAAATAGGATTTTTATAACAGCTTACCTGTAAAATCCTTTTCTTGGAGTACATCACGGGACACAGAGCTCCCACCCCTCTTTAGGGACACTTATTGCTTTGCTACAAAACTGAGGCGCTCCCGGATGGGAGGGGCTTATATAGGGGAGGGTACTTCCGGTTTTGGAAGTTGCCAGTGCCAGCACCTGAAGGTATCTATATAACCCATTAGTAATGACTATGTCGCTCTGTGTCCCGTGATGTACTCCAAGAAAAGGATTTTACAGGTAAGCTGTTTAAAAAAAAAAAAAAAAAATTGGATTTTTATATTTTTTTTTTTTTTTTTCCGGCGGAACTCCGCTATTAAGGCTCGTTTCAATGCGGCTCCCAGCAGGGGTCCGATGTGTCCTAGTTCAGTTTCAGGTCGGATTTCAGCCCAAATTTTGGTCTGAATTCGGACCTGAAACAGACCAAAAGACGCACAGGGCTCCTGTGCAGAGCCGCATCAGAGATATGTGAACTGTCTTCAAAGAGAGCCGGTCACATCCTCCTGCTATTGCGAATTGGATGGGGGGGGGGGATCCCGCATCCAATTCGCAAAAGTGTGAACCCGGCCTCTCCCCAGCATGCCCAGATTTTACAAATCTCTTCTCTTGTATTTAGTAAATACTGAACCAGACTCCATCCATTCCTGTTGATTGCATTCTGTTTCCTTCTCAGGGATACGAGGAAACCAACCGTGTCCTTGTCAGCTGTAGGTAAGTGTCCCTTTTTTGTTTTGTGATACATGGAGGGGGGGGGGGTCATGATAGCACAACATAATACTTGGTACCTGAGCAGCCTGTTGATCATTTCAAACATAAGTTATGTATTAGCTGGGGACTGGTCCCGGGATGTATGAATGATCCGGTGCTCAGAAGTTTTATATTTGCACAGACTCTTGGCAAAGATGATCATTTTGTTTCTTATACAGCCGGTGCCTCCCAAGTGAAGTGGAACAAAAAGAATGGGAATTTACTGGCCACAAGCCATGATGGAGATGTTAGGATCTGGGATCGCAGGGTAAGTGGCATTAGTGGCAAAATCTGATGTCTGTGTGCTGTTAGGTTTACTGTCAAAGTGGGAACTAAAGATTTATTTATTTATTTATTTTTCTCTTCTTCAATTCTGGGCACTACCCCCCTCCCCTTCCTGCCCAGGACAATTTTCAGCGCTGTCACACTTTGAATGACAATTGCACGGTCATGCAACACTGTACTCATATGACATTTTTATCACCACTGGGTTTTTTTTATTTTTTGCTTTAATTTATTTTTTGGAAAATGTTAAAATTCCTCCTTCATTGATGGGCACTGTGAGGTGGCACTAATTGGCAACACTGGCAGGTGGAACTGTCGGGCACAGATAAAGCAACGGCTCTTTGTGTTCGGGACCTATGACAGATCACTGTAAAAAAACATTTTCAAAATATATAAAAAAAAAAACTTTTTTTTTTTTTAATACTGTCACCAGTCAGCATCCCTGATCTCCGCACTGATTATACGATAACGCTGTACTGCACTGGCGACTGTATATACACATATACACATACACATATACATATACACATACACACATACATACATACATATACACATACACACATACATACATATACACACACACACACATATACACAGCGGGTGACAGATCGCGTCAAAGTGGGATAACGGGGCTCCTGCTCGGCCGTCGTATTAACCTCCGCCTGTCCGCGCTATAACCAAAAGACTGCGTTAATTGCTATGCGTCCATGTACATCCTCCTGAGAAGGAGCTGTCTGGGCGCCCCCTGCGATCATTGGCTTTCTGTCTGAGGGACATCGGTCCCGAACACGGAGAGCCGCTGCCTCATCTGTGCCCACCAGTGCCACCTGCCAGTGTTGCCAATTAGTGCCACCTCACAGTGGCCATCGGTGCAGCCTCATCAGCGTACATCAATGAAGGAGAAGAAATTACCTGTTTGCAAAATTTTAAAATGAGATGTAAAAATTATTTATTTTTTTTCAAAAAAAAAAACCCAGCAGTGGTTAAATACCACCAAAAGCAAGCGCAATTTGTGGTAAATGATAAAAATTTCATATCGGTACAGTGATGCATGACCACGCAACTGTCATTCAAAGAGTAACAGCGCTGAAAGCTGAGAATTGGCCTAGACAGGAAGGGGTTGAAAGTGCCCGATAAGCAAGTGGTTAAATCAGCTGGGCAGGAGGGGGTTAAATACAGTGTGAAAATGGTGTACTTACAGAAAACCTGTGCAGGATGAAGCAGCATGTTCTGTTCATTTTGATTCCAAACAATTCCCTCTTCTTCACTCCCCCTCCACACCTGAAACCTTTTTGTTTGCAGAATCATTCAATTTAAGATCATCTTCATAAAATTTGATGTTTGATACATTTTTTATTTATTTTTTATTTTCTTTTTTTTTCTTTTTGCAGAGACCGAGCACTGCTGTGGAGTACATTGCTGCCCACTTATATAAAATCCATGGACTGGACTGGCATCCTGATAATGAGCACATCCTGGCCACTTCCAGCCAGGACAACTCTGTAAAGGTAATCTGCCCTGGGAGGGGCAAGTAACATTCTCTACTCATTTAGAAGCACTCCTGACCTTTTAGTAAAGGGATGCAAGAGAGGGATACATGTGGGTTGGTAGAAGTGTGACTAAAGGCCAACCTCTGGCTGAGCAAAGGAAATTCAACAGATTCCTCCTTTTATGCTAAGCAGAGCGGATGGACAAATCTCCTTTGCTGGCTTTTGTATTTAGACCGCTGTCCTCTGCACCTGTAAGAATATCTTGACCAATGCCTGCATCTGGATGGAGGCATTGCTTGGCAGGCAAATTTCCACCCAGCTACTTTGACAGAAGTTGATTGTTAAATCAAATCATCTTTTTATTCATTTTATATACAGACAACAAAAAAGAGACGCAACAACAAAACGACCTACAACCACAGCCCGTACTGAGAGGAAAAAAAAAAACACACCCTTGGCCCCCATGCTCCACCTCCCCCTCTTGTTAATCCTCTCCTCTCTCGTCATACCTCCAAGATATCAAACCACCTTCTCCATATTTTTTTTTCAAATTTCCCTAAACAGCCACTATGTAAGAAAGTGTACGTTCCCTAATTAAAGTTTACCTTGCTTGTATTTTCCATTCCGCTACAGTAGGTGGAAATGGTGATGACCATTTTTGTGCTAGGCGTTTACCAGCCTGGAATAGAAAGTTGATTGTTCAGTTGTCTTTTGTCATACTGGATGGTGCCAGCAGATCACCTTGTATTGCAACCGTAAAATTGGAGCAGGCTTTGTGTCCGATCCTTCTTCACTGTAAAACATTGTAGTTCTATAGGAGAATGTTCTCAATGTAGAAGAGCCAAAGCTCCTTTTTGGCACTACTTCTTCTCCTGTTACCTAGATTTAACTGACAGCGGGCTAAAGTCTGCTGTCAGCTGATGTCACTCAGCCAGGCTAGGCTCTGAAGGGAGCCCGACTTCAATGTCTGGATCCACCCAGATGTCTGAGCAGCAGCTGGCTCAGCCACTCTGTCTCACTGAGAGCCTATGCCACCCGCTCCCACCCCCTCCACAGCCCAGTGCTTCAGTGAGTGCTGGCGGGTAGAGCACCGGGCACTGGCAGTCACCGCTCACTGCAGACTGAGCGATCAGTGGCCTTGGTTCTCCTTCTCACCTGTCCCTAGTAATGCCCCTTCCAGCCTATGTGAATACTTTTCTTGCTTTCCTTTTCCAAAGCAAATTGCAACATGATTAGGTGCTTTCAAGTATAACTAAAGGCAAAAATTGTATTTTTATTTCTTTACATTTTGGATAAAGTAGGGGAGGATTATAACCCAATTTTTATTTATTTTTTTACGCCATCTGTGTCCCATTTTGGAAACTTTCCTTCACTTCCTGTCCCATAACCAAACAGGAAGTGGGAGGAAATCCCTGCAAATTAAAGGAATTTCTTGAGGACCCCCCTAGATCACCAGGATCAGTGTCCCCATTGATTTCCCCTTATACTTTTCTGGGGACAACCCAAAATTTTTAATTTTTCTTTTACTTTTGCTTTCAATGATAATGGTAAGCAGGACAAATGGAGAGGGGGGGGGAGCTCCCTAACGGGGGGCACAGACGGCAATAAAAACTTACAGGTATTCTAATTCCTCTCCACTCCATCCCAAACTGAAAAAAAAAGTTTTGCCATTTAGTTATACTTTAAAGTGGAGCTCAAGTCACCTGTGGGGGGGGGGGGGGGAAACAGCTACTCGCCTGTCCCCATGATCCAGCGATGTGCTCACCCCACTCGGTCTCACCCGCTGTCTTTGTTCCTCTGTGCCAGCATCTTCATTATGGGCACCTGGCTGTGACAGCTTGCGGCTTCACAGCCAGGTGCGCACTGCACATGCGCGAGTAGCACTGCGCATCGTGAATGGTGGATGCAGTCTTCTGGAACCGGTCAGTGTCCCAGAAGACGGATGGAGGGAGGAGAACTTCTCCAGTTAATCTGTTGGATACCTGCTCCCCCTTCCCCGCTTCTTAAAAGTGCCAATTCTTCAAGAGGAGTGGGGGACGTGTCTTTAAAGTGGAACTTCCCCTTTTGTGTGGAGCTACGCTTTAAGGACACACACGCTGTCTGTACTTTTCTCAGACACCTGGGAACTGACACTTTCGTGTGTGCCTTTTTTCTTTTTTTAATTTTCTTTTTTTCCTTTTAGTTCTGGGATTGGCGGCAGCCCCGGAAATGTTTCAGCGTCCTGGCCTGTCAAGTTCCTGTGTGGAAGGCTCGCTACACGGTAAGATTAGCCCCCATGTTTTGCAAGGTGGAAGACATTTCACAGCAGTCCTGAGCTACTTGTCCCTAAAAAAAAAAAAAATACTTTTACATCTTGATTACCGTTTCTTCCCCATTTTTGTGGGCCTTTTGGCTTTAATACATTTTGAAACACAGACCAGGAACAAGTACAGTAAATCCTTGGTTTGAGGGCGTTTTGCAAGACAAGCAAAACATTTTAATAAATTTTGACTTGATATGCAAGCGATGTCTTGATATGAGTACTGTCACGTCACAACTGAGTATAAAAGAGTATAAAAGAGAAGAGAGGTGCCTCTAAGTGTAGCAATACAGTTACATTTAATGAAGGTACAACATTTAGCAACTCACATGGTTGATGATTAAAACAGACCATCCCCCGCACCGCCATCGACGTCGTCCCTTCCACGCTGCGCTCCACGGGCTGTTCAAGCCTCGCTTTCAGATCACTCTACTGCAGGGTAGTCTTCCCGGTCACGATTGCAGACTGACAGCGGTGAGAGCCGGTTTCTTGCCGAAAAAGTTCCCCTGGCATATAAGGACCCCCCTGTATCCCTAAAGTGGAACTTCCGCTGATCGGAACCCAGCCCCCCCCCCCCTCCGGTGTCACAATTGACACCTTTCAGGGGGGAGGGGGGTGCAGATACCTGTCTAAGACGGGTATTTGCACCCACTTCCGGGAGTCCTCTCTGCGGGAAGCATGTCACTTCCCACAGATTCTCCGTTGTGTTCTGGGAGACACTCTGCTCCCAGAACACAGGAGACCATTCAGAACGGCGCAGCGCGACTTGCGCATGCGCCGTAGGGAACCGGGCATGTATCTGCAAGGCTTCACTTCCTGGTTCCCTCACCGAGGATGGCGGTGGGGGCAGCAGAGTGATGAGCGATTGCTCGTCCTCTGCTGCGGATGTTGCTCGATTCCAGGACAGGTAAGTGTCCTAATATTAAAAGTCAGCAGCTGCTGGCTTTTAATATTTTTTATTTTTTTTTTCCGCGGCACCTCCGCTTTAACTGAGCCTCCGAAAATAGCCCAACATGCTGAGCTGAGAGTCAGCTGTACACGGCGCCTGCGCAGTGACTATGACGCATGCTGCACGCTGCCGATGCTAGTGCTACTCTGCAAGGAGCGGGGGTGATTTTACCAATAAAGTACACGTCTTAGCGGGCCGTAATCCGCCCATCAACATTGCAAAACCAGTCCTTCATTTGTTTTAACACCCCCCCCCCCCCCCCGCTAAGACGTGTACTTTATTGCTTAAATTGCCCCCACCCCTTGCAGAGTAGCACTAGCATCGGCAGCGTGCGGCATGTGTCATACTCTGCGCCGTGTAGAGCTGACTCTCAGCTCTACATGTTCGGCTATTTTCGGAGGCTCATTGAGGTTCGTACTGCGCCTGCGCAGTACAGGGGGGTCCTTATCCGCCGGGCGGACATTATTCGGCAGAACACTGGCAGTGCGGGGGATGGTCTATGTGGACAGCTTTACCCCGGATGCCTGTGCCATGCGCCTCTTTTAATCACCAACCATGTGAGTTGCTAAATGTTGTACCTTCCTTAAATGTAACCATATTGCTACACTTAGAGGCGCCTCTCTTCTCTTTTATACTCTGTAACTCTTGCTGGATTTTGCTTCTAATCCCCTTTGTAGAGGCTTCCATTTGTGGATGGACATTTTATGGTCACACAACCAATCACATCGGTATAATCTTTTTATATGGACTATAAACTGAAGGACTTATGAATAAATGGTTGTGGAACGAATCATTTGAGTTTCTATTATTTCTTATGTGGAAATTCACTTTGATATAAGAGTGCTTTGGATTACAAGCATGTCCCTGGGACGAATTATGCTCACAATCCAAGGTTTTACTGTATTTTGTTTAGAAATGTCTGAAAACTTTTCTTGGGTATCCCATATATGAGAATACTGCTGACTTTATGCCATTTTGTCTCCTGATAAATTGTAATTTTTGGTCTCAGCCCTTCAGCAACGGCCTTGTGACAGTTATGGTCCCCCAGCTGCGAAGGGAGAACAGTCTTCTACTCTGGAACGTCTTTGACCTTCACTCTCCAGTCCATATCTTTGTGGGACATGATGATGTAGTCCTTGAGTTCCACTGGAGAAAGCAGAAAGAAGGTTGGTCTTCACAGTACACTGGTGTCCCCCACATCCACTAACCTCATTAAGCCTCCTCTTGTATGCTGAACCCTTATCTAAACTCTAAGGCTAGCCATTCATTCAGCAATTTTCTTTAACCACTAGCCGCCCACCCACCATCATATGACGGCGGGACGATGCAGCTCTTGTTCTGGGCGGACGTCATATGACATCTTTGCCTTCCTGAGCCACTAGGGGGTGCGCACGAACGCCGCGTCACTGGGGACCCGATGTGCGTGCCTGGCGGCCATGATGTCCGCCGGGAACCCACGATTGCCCAGTAACGGAGCAGGACCATGGATCTCTGTGTGTAAACACACACATCCATGTCCTGTCAGGTGAGAGGAGACCGATGGTGTGTTCCTTGTACAGAGGAACATCGATTGGTCTCCTCCCCTTGCTAGTCCCCACCCCTACAGTTAGAATCACTCCCAGGTAACACATTTAACCCCTGGATCGGCCCCTAGTGTTAACCCTTTCCCTGCCAGTCACATTTATACAGTAATCAATGCATTTTTATAGCACGGATCGCTGTATAAATGTGAATGGTCTCAAAAGTGTCCGATGTGTCCGCCGCAATATCGCAGTCACGATAAAAATTGCAGAGCGCTGCCATTTACTAGTAAAAAAAAAAAAAAAAAAATCCTATAAATCTATCCCCTATTTTGTAGACACTATAACATTTGCAGAAACCAATCAATATACCCTTATTGTGAAAATTTCATTTGGGTACAGCGTTGCATGACCGCGCAATTGTCATTCAAAGTGTGACAGCGCTGAAAGCTGAAAAATCCCCTGGGCAGGAAGGGGGGGGGGGGGTAAGTGCCTGGTATTGAAGTGGTTAAGGAATGAAAATGGCTTGATTCCCCCATCAACACATTCAGTGGTGATGGGGAGGAATCCCCCCCCATCAGAATAAAATGGTTACTGCTGCCAGATAGCTGGTGGATGTAATCCTACACAAAAAAAGACAGGCTGGTTGTACTGAAGTTGATCGATTTCAGTGCAATCAGCCTGACCATCGATGGATCAAAATTCAGCCATAGATAAATCAGTCCATGGCCAGCTTTAAACATGAAGTAGAACTATGGTAATATTGTAAAATCACATTTGTGATACCAGTTACTTCACAACACAAGACCATTTAGTACAGGGGTAGGCAACCTGGAGCCCTCCAGCTGTTGTGGAACTACATTTCCCATGAGGCATTGCAAGGCTGGCAGTTACAATTACTCCCAGAGGCATGATGGGACTTGTTGTTCTGCAACAGCTGGACGGCCCCAGGTTGCCGCCCCCTGATTTTAGTACATGCGATCCGATCAGTAGAACCTTTTGGAGAGGTGCTTCTTTGATAGTGATGTGCTGTTCCTTTTTTGTAGTGACATCTCTGCAGTGTTGGGCCTCACCCCCCCCCACCACATCATTTTTACCTTCAGCTACAGCTAGGTAGGATCACCACTGGAATTCTGTGGCTGGATTCACAGGCAGATGGTTGCAGCCACTTGGGCCACACAACATCATTACAAGTTAACAGCGGTTAGCGTCAGATGATCTTCCCTGAACATCTGTCCCTAACCACCGGTAATCACAATGTGTATTTTGCGATTGCGTCTGAATACCGGCGTACAGCTGTGGCCGCTGTTGGCCTGTTATTGCTTTTTACCGGGCTGAGCGGTCACAACTGTCTACAAGCACATATGAATCCAGACTCAAAGCTCTAACTGGAGTTAAAATGCCATGTGAGCGAGGCCTTACCCTTGCTGCTGCTGTAGTTGCTTAGATTTTGGTGCTGTTGATAGCCCTATCAGTGACTAGCCACGCCTAACGCCACCGGGAGCCCTTTAGATTGACAGCACATTGCTGCATCTGTAGGAGCTTAGTGGTTGTAAAGGCAATCACCTGTGTGCAGCAGTGCCCCCAGCCCCCCTAAGGCTTACCTGAGCCCCATCTCAGTCTAGCGACATGCATGAGAGCTATGGCTTTCCCGGGACTCTCCTTCCTCATTGGCTGAGACAGCAGCAGTAGCCATTTCACAGCCAGTGAGCCAATGAGGCGGGGGGGGGCTGTGACCCATGCTACTTGTGTGAATGGACCCGAGCCTGCTCTGGTGCCCTCATTGCAAACTGTTTGCTATGGGAGTACTAGGCAGGAGGGAGGGGCCAGGAGTGCTAGCGGGGGACCCGAGGTGAGGAGGATCGGGGCTGCTCTGTGCAAAACCATTATAGAGGAGTTAAGTATAACATGTTTTTGTTATTAGAAAAAAATAACAGGCAACCCTTTTAATATCGCTTTAAGGAAATTATGTAAAATTTTTGCTCAGTTCCTCCTGTGATACTGGTATTTAATAAATTTGTGTTCTTAACAGTAACTTGGCATGTATGTAATTTCTGCAGATTTACCTAGTGAAGTGCATTCAGGTTTTTCTTTTCCTTTCAGGACAGAAGGACTATCAGCTGGTGACCTGGTCCCGGGACCAGACACTACGTCTGTGGAGGGTGGATGCCCAGCTTCAGCGGGTAAGATCAGCCAGCCGCAGCTGAGAATCAAAATCTGTATCTGCCTACAACTTTCACCTTCTCTTTTTTTTTTTTTTTCCACTGCTCCTGCTGTCACTAAGGTGTCCTGAGATCTGCCGCTGTGCTGCCAGTTTAGATTACAATTGTACTTCATGGATGAGCAATGATGAGCATCTAAAAAGATCCGTAGGATGCCTTCCTGTGTATAACAAAGCAAGACATTGCTGCCTTCTAATTTTCAGTCATTTTTTTGTTTGGACTGAAAGCTGCTGACATTGCTATTTTCACCTGACGGATACAATGTGACGGCTTTTTCTTTAATCACAAAGTTCTGCCTCTCGTAGAACCTTAAAGTGATTGTAAAGCCTCGTTTAAAAAAACAAATAGAACAAACATGTTCTTACCTGCTCTGGGAAATGGTTTTTGGAAAGAGCACCTCCGATCCTCCTCTTCTCGGGTCCCTCTTCTGTGCTCCTGGCCCCTCCCTCCGGTTGAGTGCCCCTCACAGCAAGCAGCTTGCTTTGGGGGCACCTAAGCTGAGTCGCAGAGCCCTGTGTCCGTTCAGACACTGAGCTCCGGACCGATTTCTGTTCTGGCTGGCTGACTTTAACAGCAGCGGGAGCCAATCGCATCGCGCTGCTGTCTTAGCCAATGAGGAGGGAAGTCCCGGGCAGCTGAGACACTCCTGCAACATCGCTGGATAAAGATGGGCTCGGGTAAGTATTAGGGGGGTTTCTACACAGGTGTTTGTTTTTTTTGTTTTCTTTTATCTTAAGGCCCCTTTCACACTGGGGCGTTTTTCATGCGGTTTAGCGCTAATAATAGCGCTGTTATACCGCATGAAAAAATCCTGCCCTGTGCCTTCAATGTGAAAGCCCGAAGGCTTTCACACTGAAGCGGTGCGCTAGCAGGACCGCTCCAAAAGTCCTGCTAGCCGCTTCTTTACAGCGGTAAAGGAGCGGTGTGTTCACCGCTCCTTTACCGCGGTCTCCCATTGAAATCAATGGGACAGCGCGGTAATACCGCCCGCAAACCGCGGCAATAGCCGTGGTTTGCGGGCGGTATTAACCCTTTTTCGGCCGCTAGCGGGGGTTAAATTAACCCCCCTAGCGACCGCATACCGCGGTAAGAACGACGGTATAGCAGCGCTGAAAATCGCGCTGCTATACCGCCACCGCTCCTGCCCGCCCCAGTGTGAAAGGGGCCTAATGCATAGAATGCACCTTCTGCCTTTACAACTTCTTTTAAAGTGGTTGTAAACCCTTAAAAAAAAAAACCAAAAAAAAAAAAAACCCTGCAAGACAAAGGCATAATGAGCTTACTTACCTCAGATCGAAGCCCCCGCAGCGTTCCTCCGACACACCACCCCCCCCCCCCTCCAGCCGCGGGCATCTCTCCCGGAGCTTACTTCCGGGTATCACGGCTCCGGCGCTGTGATTGGCCGGAGCCGCAATGACGTCACTCCCGCGCATGAGCATGGTAGCCGCCGGTAACGCCACGTCTAACTGAAGCAATTGTGCCATTGCTTCAACGCGTATGTGCCGATCACTTTGGCACATGCAAACACAGGGGGATACAGTATCTCCTAAACCAGTGGTTCTCAACCTTCTAGTGCCATGACCCCTTGTTAAAACTTCCCAAGTTGTGGGGACCCCTAACAGTAAAATTATTTTCGTAGCGTGGGTTGTCGGCACCCAAGGCAAGACAAGTAATTTGAGCCCCTAACCCACAGACATTTAGTGCTCCCTGAGTCATTTTAATGGCAACTATAGTGTCGCTCACTGTGTCTCCGGCTTTGTGGTGTCTCATAGCAGTGACGCCTATGCCGAAATCAGGAGATAGGGTCTCCTCCAGCCCCTTCCACTTCACATTCCTCACTAGTCAGCTGACCTCTAGTCTTTTGCCCCCCAGACATACCGTGAACTAACTGGGAACCTGCGAAGAGGCTGAGTGGGCGGCCGCGGACCCCAGGAATAGCCCAGCTGGGCGGCCACATGCTCCAGGGATAGCCCTGATGGGTGGTTGTAAAAAGGCTGGGAGAGTGATGCAGGCTTCAGGAACAGCCAGGATTCGGTGACCCCTGAAAAATCATCATTTGACCCCCGAGGGGGTCCCGACCCCCAGGTTGTGAGAACCACTGTCCTAAACCGTGCAGGTTTAGGCGATATCCATGGTAGCTACAGGTGAGCCTTAATATAGGCTTACCTGTAGCATAAAGTGGATTGTAAGGGTTTACAACCACTTTAACCACTTAACAACCACCTGCCGACAAATAACGTCGACAAGGTGGTTGCTTAACTCTGGGAGGACGTTATATAACATCCTCCCAGAATCGCGCTCCCGCGCGCCCCCTGGGGCGCGCACACGGGAAACTCCGTGACCGCCGGGTCCAGAGGACCCGGCGGATCACGAATCGCGGTAAATCGCCGCTGATAGCGGCCGTTTACCACGTGATCGCTCCGTCAAATGACGGAGCAATCACTTGTAAACAGACCGGCGTCATTTGATGACGCCGGTTCCTCCCTCCTCTCTCTGTACCGATCGGTACAGTGTGAGAGGGGAGGGGGAGGGAGCGGATGGCAGCAGCAGCACTGTGGGCTGGATCTGTGACAATTGCAGTCACAGATCCATCCATCCATCCATCCCTGCTCAGCCATCCCTGTGCTATACCCTGCCAATACTCTGCAATACACCCTGCCAATACTCTGCAAAATACCCTGGTGCAATACTCTGCAAAATACCCTGGTGCAATACTCTGCAAAATACCCTGGTGCAATACTCTGCAATACCCTGGTGCAATACTCTGCAATACCCTGGTGCAATACTCTGCAATACCCTGGTGCAATACTCTGCAATACCCTGGTGCAATACTCTGCAATACCCTGGTGCAATACTCTGCAATACCCTGGTGCAATACTCTGCAATACCCTGGTGCAATACTCTGCAATACCCTGGTGCAATACTCTGCAATACCCTGCACAATACTCT
Organism: Rana muscosa; assembly: GCA_029206835.1. Classification (NCBI taxonomy): domain Eukaryota; kingdom Metazoa; phylum Chordata; class Amphibia; order Anura; family Ranidae; genus Rana; species Rana muscosa. The sequence goes on from CM055119.1 coordinate 300,707,640, forward strand.
GCAATACCCTGCACAATACTCTGCAATACCCTGCAAAATACTCTGCAATACCCTGCAAAATACTCTGCAAAATACTCTGCAAAATACTCTGCAATACCCTGCACAATACTCTGCAATACCCTGCGCAATACTCTGCAATACCCTGCACAATACTCTGCAATACCCTCCACAATACTCTGCAATACCCTCCACAATACTCTGCAATACCCTCCACAATACTCTGCAATACCCTCCACAATACTCTGCAATACCCTCCAAAATACTCTGCAATACCCTCCACAATACCCTGTGCAATACCCTCCACAATACCCTGTGCAATACCCGTGCAATACCCTGCCATACACCGCAATACCCTGCCATACACCGCAATACCCTGCCATAGTCCGCAATACCCTGCCATAGTCCGCAATACTCCGCAATGCCCGGCAATACTCCGCAATGCCCGGCAATACTCCGCAATGCCCGGCAATACTCCGCAATGCCCGGCAATACTCCGCAATGCCCGGCAATACTCCGCAATGCCCGGCAATACTCCGCAATGCCCGGCAATACTCCGCAATGCCCGGCAATACTCCGCAATGCCCGGCAATACTCTGCAATAACCACTTCCCGCCCTCCGGCCGTCATATGACGTCCTTGACTTTGTGCGGGGATATCTGAATGATGGGAGCAGCTACAGGCATCATTCAGATATTAGCTTTTTCAGCCGGCGATTCCCTACACCATAAGAACAATCATAGCGGCTGCTTCTACCGACTCACCGCTACGATCAAAGCCAGGATTGTTGTTTTTTTTTTTTTGTATTTTTTTCAGGCTTCCCAGCCTAGAGGTGAGATGTGGGGTCTTATTGACACCCCCCCCCCCATATCTCACTGTAAAGAGGACCTGTCATGCCATATTCCTATTACAAGGGATGTTTACGTTCCTTGTAATAGGTATAAAAGTGATCAAAAAAATGTTTAGGGCGGAAAAACATGTCAAACTAAAATAAATAAAGTAAAATGAAGAATAAAATATTTTTTTTTTTTTTAAAGCGCCCCTGTCCCCGTGAGCTCGCATACAGAAGCGAACGCATACGTAAGTCCCGCCCACATATGAAAACGGTTTTCAAACCACACATGTGAGGTATCTCTGCGAACGTTAGAGCGAGAGCAATCATTTTGGCCCTAGACCTCCTCTGTAACTCAAAACATGTAACCAGTAAAAATATTTAAAGCGTCGCCTATGGGGATTTTTTAAGTAGCGAAGTTTGGCGCCATTCCACGAGTGTGTGCAATTTTTAAGGGCGACATGTTAGGTATCTATTTACTCGGCGTAACTTCATCTTTCACATTATGCAAAAACATTGGGCTAACTTTACTGTTTTTTTTTTTTTAAGCACAAAACATTTTTTTTCCGTAAAAAACGCGTTAAAAAAATTGCTGCGCAAATATCGTGCGAGATAAAAAGTTGCAACAACCACCATTATATTCTCTAAGGTCTTTGCTAAAAAAACATATATAATGTTTTGGGGTTCTATGTAATTTTCTAGCAAACAAATGATGATTTTTACATGTAGGAGAGAAATGTCAGAATTGGCCTGGGTGCTCCAGAACGCCTGAAGGTGCTCCCTGCATGTCGGGCCTCTGTATGTGGCCACGCTGTGTAAAAGTCTCACACATGTGGTATCGCCATACTCGGGAGTAATAGCAGAATGTGTTTTGGGGTGTAATTTGTGGAATGCATATGCTGTGTGTGAGAAATAACCTGCTAATATGACAATTTTGTGAAAAAAAAAAAAAGAGAAAAAAAAAATCTTGATTTTGCAAAGAATTGTGGGAAAAAATGACAACTTCAAAAAACTCACAATGCCTCTTTCTGAATACCTTGGAATGTCTTCTTTCCAAAAAGGGGTCATTTGGGGGGTATTTGTACTTTTCTGGCATGTTAGGGTCTCAAGAATTGAGATAGGCCGTCAGTACTTCAGGTGTGATCAATTTTCAGATATTGGCACCATAGCTTGTGGACTCTATAAGTTTCACAAAGACCAAATAATATCCACCAATTTGTACTTATTTTTACCAAAGATATGTAGCAGTATAAATTTTGGCCAAAATTTATGAAGAAAAAATAGTAATTTGCAAAATTTTATAACAGAAACGAAAAAAAAATCATTTTTTTACAAAATTTTCAGTCTTTTTTCTCTTATAGCGCAAAAAATAAAAATCCCAACAGTGATTAAATACCACCAAAAGAAAGCTCTATTTGTGTGGAAAAAAAGGACAAAAATTTCATATGGGTACAGTGTTGTATGACTGAGTAATTGTCATTCAAAATGTGAGAGCACCGAAAGCTGAAAATTGGTCTGGTTATTAAGGGGGTTTAAGTGCCCAGTGGTCAAGTGGTTAAAGAGAAGCTATTTTTGGATATTTTAAAATGAAGTGCTTACTTTTCAAATGTCCAGATTACTGGCCCCTGATTAAATTCTGGCGGTGGCCATCTTAGGTGTAGGCATCTGAAGGATGTTGTGCAGCTGGTTCACCCAACGTGCACCTCCCAATATCACGCATGCGCACTAGTGACAGTGCCCGGCGCACAGTGCTCACATCATAGACATTGCCCGGATTACAGTGTGTCCACTTAGTGCTCAATTAAACACATGGTGTCTCGATCACAGAGCCTGTACATTCTCTTGGCAGATCCTCTGCTTCAAAAATGGTGCCTAACTCCTCCCAGTTGCATCATTTCCTGTCTCAAAATACCCCTAGATAACACTATTAGGCTACCTGAAGACTTCTGGGATAGATGATGCCGAAATCCCAGGAGTCAATAGGAATCGCTTTTAATGATGTCGTTGTCTAGGGCAGTGTTTTTCAACTCCAGTCCTCAAGGCGCCCCAACAGGTCATGTTTTCAGGATTTCCCTCAGATGAAACGGCTGTGGTAATTACTAAAGCAGCGAAACTGATCAAATCACCTGAGCAAAATAATGGAAAAGCTGAAAACATGACCTGTTGGGGTGCCTTGAGGACTGGAGTTGAGAAACACTGGTCTAGGTGACTGGGACAGGAAGTGCCGGCAAACTGCACTAAAAAGTATTAAAAAAAAAAAAGACAATATTAATTTAGCACTGTACTGCGGATGGGCATTATCATAAGAGGAAGTTGAAAAAATGGGCGAAGCTCCGCTTAAAGTGTTGCTAAACCCACAGCAGTAAAATATTTTTATATGCAGTAAATTTATACTCACTGTGGAACCTAAGGGGTTAATCCTCTGCATTGTGTAAAAAGGCTGTTTGATCCTGTCTTCTCTCATCCTCCCTTTCTTTTACGGTCTCCAATATATCTCCTGATAGTACAGAGCCTTTGGAGTCACTCTGCACATGCTCAGTTTGGTGTGTATTGCTAGAGTGTTTTTTTTTTCTCCTTGGGTCACGATGCCCAGACAGAGGGTCAGAGAGGTCCTGCAGCCTCATAGGACAGTCAGAGTAGAATGAAAACTTCTACAAGCTTTAACCAGACACTGATAGATATCTCAAGAATGCTATAATTTTGCTGAGGAGAAAAGGTATATAGCAGTTTATATTTACTAAAGTTGAATTTCCATGTACTGTGAAAGAGTAGTTCAGCTCTAGTGGGAAAAGGTGGAGATTGCCAACATCCCTAATAATACATCAGAGGGTTTTTCTCTTGTTTTTTTGTGTACTGTGAGAGACCAGATAGAGTGACTGCAGGGTCCCGGGTTTAGTAACACTCTGTTTTCCTTTCTAGCTGTGTGCTAATGATGAGATCATGGATCTAGTTGAAGGGCTGATGGATGGAATGTCTATAATGCCAGATCAAACGTCTATGCAGCCTCAGGAACAGATCTCTGTCCCCTCAGAAGAAGAAGGTAAGTGAGTTACTTCTGGCTAAGATGCAGATTTTCTTCTAGTGGTATGTGAACTGTTGGGTGTACTTCTCCCAGCATGGGGGGGGGGGGGGGGGGAAGGGGTACTACTGCTTGTTAGAGGATAAGTTCACCTTTGAAAAATAAAATAAATGTACATTTTATGCAGGTGTAAAGCACTGCACGGGCGATCAGCAGAGTGTAGCTGACAGTCCAGGAGGATTCAATGAGTTCCGAGCATGCTCACCAGCGCCCCCCGTAGTTCATTGAGAACTACAAGCTGTCAGGCATTTTAGGTCAGTAATGTACGCCTCATGCACGCTTGTGTGCAAATGGGCATTTACAATGTGCTGAACAAAAACGCAGGAATGTGTTTCTTTATCGTACACCACGGGACACAGAGCTAGTCATTACATAATGGGTTAAGGGTCACCAGCGGTGATTGGACACTGGCACAACCAATGGAAGACAGTTCCCCTCCATATAACCCCTCCCATCAGGGGAGTACCTCAGTTTTCTTTCTCGTACATCACGGGACACAGAGCGACATAGTCATTACTAATGGGTTATATAGATACCGTCAGGTGCTGGCACTGGCAACTTCCAAAACCGGAAGTACCCTCCCCTATATAAGCCCCTCCCATCCGGGAGCACCTCAGTTTTTTGCCAGTGTCTAAGGTGTTGGCCAAGAAGAAACATGTGTTTTTCACTGAGCTTGCGTACAGGTTCTTTTGGGCCTCAGTAAGCTATTCCGGATCCGACCAAAAAAGCTTCATAGCTAAACGGTCGGTACCCGGGCCTTGCAGAGAAGAGCAAGGTTTTGCCTGTAATGCTTCTCTTAGGAGAGCTGGACCCTGGGATCCAGAGCTCTGGTCATACCCACGACCAAGATGTTTTCTGTGCAGGGTGCTATACAGGTCCAGGGGAGTGGAATCCTTGGGAACCCGGTCCCTGAAGGTTTGATTACAATGCCTGCCGTGATAGGTGAAGTTTGGGCTTTTGTGGACCAAACAAAGTCCTGCGGCGGGGAACAGGTAAGTGGGGGCCCCCAGGAACTTGGTTCTATTGGGGGACCCCCAAGCCTAATTTGTCTTTCTGTCTGTTACCTAATGGTATTCCCGCAAAATTCTGTGCATGCCTGTAACTACTAAAAAAATGTAATAATTTTTAATGGTGGTCAAGAAAAAAAAAAAAAAAAAAATTTTTTTTTATATATATATATATTTAATATATTAGACTGTGGTACCTGTGTTTGTCCACTAGAGGCCGCTGTGGAATGTTTTCTTGTCATGTGGACTAGCTTCTTCTCAGCAGAGCAAAGTCCAGGCAGATGGTGAGTTCTCTTATAGGAAACTGCTTCCTCTGCCATGTTGCAGTGCTCGTCCATCCCCCGGCCTGCGGCAAAGAGGGGCCCTGGCTCCTGTCCCTTGTTACCATATTTGAAATTAGCGCCGAAGGCGCACGTGCCTGCGCGCGTGCGCGTGCACGCGCCTCTATATATAGAGGTGAGCCGGGAAAGGGGGCGGAGCCTGGGGGATGACGCTCTGTGCGCGCCGCAGCGCTTCTGCGCATGTGCGGGCGTCCCAGCAGTTTAAAAAAACCACAATATTGTAGTGAGCTGGCTATGAAGTACAGAGACAGAGCTGGCAACATTTAAAGGCATACAGCAAGCGGTTGATACAGGCATCCCCTAGAAAGGCACATTAGTAGACACCAACTGTGATATAGCAGCAATTGTGCTAGACTATTCTCAGTAAAAGTGGTGTATTACGGCTGGAATACCTCAGCTTTAGGCTTAGGAATATGCCGTCCAGAAGCTCCGGAACTGAATCTTCCAGGAAGCGAAGGGGGTCTCATCGGGCTCGGAGGATCTTGGGCATACTCCTGCTGCACCAGTCTCCCCTGAAGTTCAGAGGTAAGTGACCGTAGAGACCCCGCAGGGGTACTTGGTACTGTGGCTGCCTCAGTCACCTGCTCCTGTGTATGTAACAGAGGAGGTTTTTTCCTCAGCTCTGGGAGGATTAGAGAGAGATTGTCAACATTTATCGCTGCCTCCCTGTCAGGGAAAGCACGCCCGATCTCCGTCTCCTCCTTCAGAGTGCCTGTTAGCAGAGCAACAGTCCCATACAGGGATCGACCTGCCTGAAGGGGATCAGGATAAGGTTGATTCTGTTATAGAGGAATCAACAGTGGGGGAACCTTTTCTCAGCATCTCAAGCTGAAAGATTATGGGTTCAGTCTCTGACTAACATGGTCCGATCAGCATTTAAAAATGCACCTTGCGGAACCATCAACCACTACTGTATCCTCGTTGGGGTCGCTAGAAGCCCCCAGACTGTTTGTTCTTTTCCACTTCACCCTTTACTGAAAGGGCTCATTTACCAGGATTGGGAACGTCCTGGGAAAATATTTATTCCCCCAAGAGATTTCCGGTGGTCTATCCCATGGAGGATAAGTTCATCAAAAAAAAAAAAAAAAAAAATGGAAGGTCCTTACAATGGACGCAGCCATCTCTTGTATGTATAAATCACTGACATGTCCAGTGGATAATGTCCAAATGTTCAAGAACCCAATAGATAAAAGATTGGAGTCCTTATGAAAATCTGCTTGGTGATACAACCAGCAGTAGCAGCTATTGGGGTCTGCTAAGCAGTGAAGGATCATTTGAAACAGGTCTTGAGGGACTTGACAGATCAGCAGGCTTTGCCCTAGCTGATCTACCTAGAGCCTTAGGCTTTGCGGTTGACGCCATAGAGGATTCAGTCCATCAGGCCTCCCGCCTTACGCTGTCTATAGTACATATGCGTAGGCTCCTATGGCTCAAAAACTGGTCTGCTGAAGCTCCCTGTAAAGAATGGCTGGTTAGCGTCCCATTTCATGGTGAACGCTTATTCAGGGAAAACCTGGACAAATATATCCAGAAAATTTCCAGCGGTAAAAATACGCTCTTGCCGGTTAAAAGCAGAGTTAGAGGTCCCTCTTTAAGAGGCCTGCTTCTCCAGTCCCTGGGGCATCGGCTGTGTAACAGTTCCGACGGCCTCCTTGGTCAAATCCCGGGGGTAAAAAACAGGGACAGTAGCAGGGTAATGAGAAACCCTGGGTCAGGGGAGGTACAAAACCTCCCCCAAAGTTAAATTCATGAAGCCCCCACTCAGTCGGGTGGGGGGAGGACTCCAGTTGTTCGCAAGAGACCTGGCGGGACACGATCAAGACAGATAGGTGCTCTCCGCAGTAGGTTTGGGATACAGTTTGGAGTTAAAAGACTCTCCTCCTTCCCATTTTTGAGGTCAAACGTGCCAAGGGATCCCCGGAAGAGAGAGTCCCTCCTGTTGGCACTAGAACAACTATTGCTCCAAGGAGTAATTATGGAGGTTCCCCTGGAAGAATGAGGGTTCAGGTTTTACTCAAACCTCTTTACAGTCCCGAAGCAAACGCGGACGGGAGGCCCATATTAATTCTAAAAGGGCTATACAAATTCCTGTATATCAGGACTTTCCGATGGAGTCGATCCGATCGGTGGCCACTGCCCTACAAGGGGAGGATTGGTTAGCCACGATCGACATCAAAGATGCTTATTTGCACATTCCCATCTTTCCAGTCCACCAAAAATTTCTACGCTTTGCAGTAGAAGGGCGCCATTTTCAGTTCAGAGCCTTACCCTTCGGTTTGGCCACAGCACCAAGAGTGTTCACAAAAATTCTGGCCCTTTATTGGCCAATCTAAGAACACAAGGTGTAATGCTAATGGCATATCTGGATGACTTGTTGCTGATAGACCACTCAGTGAAAAAACTAGACGTGGTCGTTCACAAGACGATCAAGTATCTGGAATCTCACGGTTGGATTATCAACCGAGACAAGTCAGCCCTAAAAACCAGTCAAAAGTCTGGAATACTTGGGGCTAAGGTTGGATTCAGGCCAGAGAAAAATATTCTTGCCTCGAGGAAAGGTGTTGTCTTTGAAAGATTTGATCCACTTAGTGGGTACAAAAAAGACAGCCGTCCATACGCCTGTATATGAGGCTGCTGGGAAAAATGGTGGCATCATTCGAAGCAGTACCCTACGGTCAATTCCATTCAAGGAATTTGCAAGGGGCCATACTGTCAGCCTGGAACAAAAAAGTTCAGGCCCTAGACTTACAATGTCCTTGTCCCCTTCCGTTCGCAAGAGCCTCCGTTGGTGGTTGGTTCCCCAGAATCTGGAAAAAAGGAAATCCTTCAGTCCGATTTCTTGGAAGGTGGTCACTACAGATGCCAGCCTTATAGGCTGGGGAGCAGTACTGGAGCAATAGTCTCTCCAGGGCAGATGGTCGGATGCAGAAAAGGCCCTGCCCATCAATCTCTTAGAGATACGAGCAGCCCGGTATGCCCTAGTAGCATGGACATCCAAACTCCAAGGGTCCCCTGTCAGAATGCAATCAGACAATGCCACAGCAGTGGCATATATCAATCATCAGGGGGGCACCAGGAGTCGTGCAGCCCAGAGGGAAGTAAATTACATCCTGAAATGGGCAGAAAAATATGTCCCAGCCATATCTGCGGTATTCATTCCAGGAGTGGAGAATTGGAAGGCGGACTTTCTAAGTCGCCAGCAATTAGGCCCAGAGGAAGGGTCCCTTCACCCCGAGGTTTTCTGGACAATATGTCAGCGGTGGGGAACATCGGATGTAGATCTTCTAGCATCCAGATTCAACGCAAAGGGGGACAGGTTTGTCTCTCGGACAAGGGATCCCCTAGCTTGCGGCTCGGATGCCCTAGTGTTCCCTTGGGATCAGTTCAAGCTGATATATGCATTCACACCGCCACAATGGTTACCTCGATTACTCCGCAGAATCAGGGTAGAAAAGAAACCGGTGATTCCGGTGGCTCCAGCGTGGCCCCGAAGAGCGTGGTACGCGGAGATTGTAAAATTTCAGTGGGGAGTCCTTGGACTCTCCCACGTCGTCCGGCTTTCGCAAGGACCGATATACCACCCTTCCTTACCAGCCCTAGGTTTGACGGCCTGGCTATTGAAGCCCACATTCTAAAAAAGAGAGGGCTCTCTAATGCTGTGGTATCTACCATGATCAATGCCAGGAAGCCGGTATCCAGGCAGATCTACTATAGAATCTGGAAGGCGTACATCGCCTGGTGTGAGGCCAAGAAATGGCATCCACGTAAATACGTAATAGGTAGGATTCTGGACTTCCTACAGTGGGCTGTAGATAGGAAGCTTGCCTTGAGTACTATCAAGGGTCAGATTTCGGCCTTGTCAATATTTTTTCAAAGGCCCTTGGCTTCGCATTCACTAGTCAAAGCCTTTATACAAGGAGTGATGCGTATTAGTCCTCCGGTTAATATTCCCATATGTCCATGGGATCTAAACTTGGTTCTGTCGGTTCTACAGAAACAACCATTTGAACCATTACAGCATATTTCCTTGGTGCTTCTCACCAGGAAATTGATTTTTCTAGTAGCCATTTGTTCGGCTAAAAGAGTATCGGAATTAGCAGCTATGTCCTGTAAGGAGCCATATCTGGTTATCCATAAGGACAGAGTAGTGTTACGTCCTCATCCAGCCTTTCTTCCTAAGGTGGTATCGAGGTTTCATTTGAACCAAGATGTGGTTCTTCCTTCTTTTTTCCCCAAACCTACTTCGGTAGAGGAAAAGTTATTGCATTCTTTGGATGTAGTAAGAGCAGTTAAAGCTTATCTAAAAGCCACTGCTCAGATTCGCAGAACGGATACTTTGTTTATTCTGCCGGAAGGCCCCAGAAAGGGTCAGGCAGCATCAAAATCTACTTTAGCCAAGTGGATTCGACAGGTCATAATACAAGCCTATGGCTTGAGAAGGAGACCGCCTCCGTTCAAAGTTAGAGCGCACTCCACGAGAGCAGTTGGAACTTCATGGGCAGTGCATCACCAGGCCTCCCTGGCTCAAATCTGTAAGGCCGCAACGTGGTCTTCAGTACACACGTTTACTAGGTTCTACCAGGTGGACGTTAGAAGTCAGGAGGATGTCGCCTTTGGGCGCAGTGTGTTGCAGGCCGCAAAAGATCCTCATGTCTGATAGCGCTCAGCTTATATATGGTGTATCCCCCCCCTCATTGGGCATTGCTTTAGGACATCCCATTAGTAATGACTATGTCGCTCTGTGTCCCGTGATGTACGAGAAAGAAAATAGGATTTTTATAACAGCTTACCTGTAAAATCCTTTTCTTGGGAGTACATCACGGGACACAGAGCTCCCGCCCCTCTTTGGGGGCACTTATTGCTTTGCTACAAAACTGAGGTGCTCCCGGATGGGAGGGGCTTATATAGGGGAGGGTACTTCCGGTTTTGGAAGTTGCCAGTGCCAGCACCTGACGGTATCTATATAACCCATTAGTAATGACTATGTCGCTCTGTGTCCCGTGATGTACTCCCAAGAAAAGGATTTTACAGGTAAGCTGTTATAAAAATCCTATTTTTTCGCCAGTGTCGAAAGGTGTTGGACGCGTTAGGAGGTGCTAAAGGAAAGCTCTACCAAAGAGACCCTCTGGGGGTAAAAGAGCTATGCTTTCGGATCCATCCAAGACGCCTACAAATGAGCTGAATCTGGATGGGATCCGGGCCTCATCCATGAGGCGTCGCCTGTAATGTCTCTCTTCGGAGGACTGGGCTCTAAGATCCAGCACTTTCGCTATTTCGCTATAAAGTCCTGGTAAGAGTCTTGTACAAGGCCCAGGGGAGAGGTATCCTTTAAATAGGAACCCATATCCCTGAAGGTTGGCACACATAGCCCACCGTGAAGGGTGAAGTTTGGTATCTGTCTGAAATCTTTCAGCAGAAAAACCTGCGGCGTGGATAAGGTGAGATTAGAAGGTCCATAACTAGGTTGGGACCTTTTTCAAAAAGTGGATGTCTTCTTTTTTTCCACCACTGGGGGGAGTAAAGAGCTGAATATACTCACCTCACTCTGTTCAGTGTCGGCTTCGGCGAAGTACACTGCTCGTCACCTCCGCTGCTGAGCTTGCTGGGGCACCCCGATCCTCCTTTCGGTGGCCGACCAGACACCTGCAGATGCAGGTAAGTGGGAACAAGGGCTGATGAGAGTCCTCTCTCACTATGGCCACCGCCATAGCGCTAAGGGCCGCGCGCGGGAGCGCGCTTTATCGGAGGGGGGGGGGCGAAGGCGTGCGCGGGCACGTGGCGTGCGCAGGCACAGAAACGGCGCCAAATTTAAAAGACTGTCAGTGTGAGAAGCACTGCAGCAGCAAGCAAGCTCGTTAGTTCTCTTATTCCTGGCAGAGAAACACAGCAGCTATACAGGGACGTAAGACTCCATGTGGTTGGATTGGGTACTTCCTAGAAGACATCCATGTTATGCATAGTTATGTGTTAAAAGTTGCATACTTAATGTATTTGCTAAACTAAACACGGTAGTATATGCATTTAGGTACCTTGTATTTTGTCTAAACAGTAAGCCTTCCAGGGGAAGTAATACGGACAAAAAGAGATAAGAAAGCACCACCGCCTGAGAGGAGGCTCTAACTGTGCTGACTCGGTACCTTTCTCTCCTGTGTTGCTAAATGCACCTGTTCAGGATGAGCCATTACCTCTGTCAGGTATGGCGGCTTCCCCAGTGAAGCCTGGGCCTGTATATGTCACTGAGGACACTTTATCAGCTGCCCTAAATAATCTGGAGGAAAAAATTGCTACCTTAATCGCTAAGTCCTCTAAAAAGGGACAATAAGCGAAGCAGGTCTCTTCCAGTATTGGACCTCCCTTCAGAAGTACCTGAGGGAGGAGGATGAGGAGGAGGAGGCTACATCAGCAGAGGATGAGGAGCCAGATTTTAAGGTCACAGGTACAATGCTATAGCAGTGCATTTAAGTTAACCTCTGCGGAGGTAACGGAATTACCTGTCTCCTCCCTAGGGTCATTAAGATCCCTGCAAGGTGCATGCTCCTTCCCGGTTCATCCGTTACTAGAGGATCTAATATACGCAAACTGGCAACATCCAGATAAGCGTTTCTCACCTCCAAAAAGGTTTAACATTCTTTATCCTATGGGGGAAATTTTTTTTTTTTTAAAGAAATGGAGCCTGCCTGCGGTAGTTGCGGCTATTTCTTGTGTAAATAAAAACCTGACATGTCCGGTGGATAATGTACAAGGGTTTAAAAGATCCTTCTGAGAGGAAGTTGAAATCCTCCTTCCTTTTGGCCGGCTCAATTACCCAACCTGCAGTAGCAGCAGTCGGTATGGGTCAGGTCATCAGCCAACAGGTAAAGCAGGGGCTGAAGGAACTGCCTTCAGAGCAGGCTAGAAATTGGGAAAATTTGCCTAAAGCCTTATGCTTCACAGTGGATGCCATGAGAGATTCTATCATACAGGCATCACGCCTTACACTCCAGCTGGTACAGATGCGCAGAGTACTTTGGCTTAAGCATTGGTCAGCGGAGACCCCATGCAAAAAGCTGTTGGCAAGTTCCCGTTCCATGGCGAACGCCTATTTGGGGAAGATTTAGAAAAATATATACAGAAGATCAAGTGGTAAAACGACTTTTACCTGAGAGAAAGAAAAACAAGAGATCTTGTTTTAAACGCTCTCTCCCCAGCTCCCGGGAAATCTGACTCCAACCAGTGGCGGCGGCCTGTTTTAGCCGCCCACAAAAGCAAGGGGCAAGCTCAGAAGAACAAGAAGCCGTGGGGTGCAAGAGCTAATAAGCAAGCCCCCAAAGCCTCTCAGTGAAGGGGCGCCCCCGCTCGGCCGAGTGGGAGGAAGGCTTTGTCAGTTCTGAGCAACTTGGTGGTCAGAAATCCAGGACAATTGGGTAGTATCCACAATATCCTCAGGGTACAAACTGGAATTTCGAGAGATCCCATCTTCTCAATTCCGAGGTTCAAGACTCTCCGAGGATCCACAAAAAAGAGAATCCTTCTTCAAAGGTTTGAATCACTTAATGGCTCAAGGGGTAGTTACAGACGTACCCCAAAAAGAGCGAGGTTCAGGTTTTTACTCAAACCTCTTTGTGATTCCAAAGCCAAATGGAGATGTCAGACCCATCCTGGATCTAAAATCCCTAAATCGGTTCCTGAACGATCGCCATTTTCGAATGGAAACGATCCGATCCGTGGCCGCCACTTTAAAGGGCGGAAAATTCATGGCGCCCATAGATATCAAGGACGCACATTTACACATACCCATCCTCCCCGCTCACCAAAGATTCCTAAGGTTTGCGGTAGAAGATCGCCACTTTCAATTTGTGGCTCTGCCGTTTGGTGTAGCCACCGCGCCCATAGTATTCACAAAGGTGCTAGCTCCTCTGTTAGCAAACCTAAGAACACGGGGCATTGCGGTAACAGCCTATCTGGACGATCTACTAGTAATAGATCAGTCAAAGGACAGATTGGGTCACGCTGTACACACTACAGTAGGATACCTGGAGCATTTAGGATGGATTATAAATTTACAAAAATCCTCTCTCCAGGCCCAAAGAAGGATAGTGTACCTGGGCATGATCATAGATACAGCCCAAAACGGGGTATACCTGCCAGAACCGAAGATACAGTCTCTGAAAGACCTGATCCACAAGGTCAAAGCAAACAAGAGGCCGTCTATTCGCCTTTGCATGAGACTATTGGGAAAGATGGTAGCCTCCTTCGAGGCGGTCCCTTACGCCCAGTTTCATTCGAGACTACTTCAAGGCAATATTTTAGCTTCCTGGAACAGGAAGAGCCAAGCTCTGGATATACCCATGCGCCTGTCCTCACAAGTACGCCACAGCTTCGATTGGTGGCTAGAAGCCAGGAATTTACGGAAGGGAAAGTCCTTCCTCCCAGTGGCCTGGAAGGTGGTATCTAGGGATGCCAGCCTATCGGACTGGGGTGCAGTATTCGAGGAGGCTTCTACCCAGGGAACCTGGGCCAAGACTCAGGGGATCCTGCCCATCAATGTGCTAGAGATCCGGGCGGTATATCTAGCCCTCAAAACCTGGACATACAGGTTACAGGGCTACCCAGTTCGGGTTCAATCCGACAATGCTACTGCAGTAGCTTACATCAATCACCAAGGAGGCACCCGCAGTCGGGCAGCCCAAAGAGAGGTGAACCGGATCCTGGCATGGGCAGAAGAGCATGTACCTTGCCTTTCTGCAATCTTCATTCCAGGGATGGAAAATTGGCAAGCAGACTACCTGAGTCGTCAGCAGCTGCTACCAGGGAGTGGTCTCTTCACCCCGAGATCTTTCAGGCCATATGTCTGAGATGGGGAAACCCAGATGTAGACCTGCTAGCTGCCAGGTTCAACAAGAAATTGGACAACTTTGTGTCCAGAACGAGAGATCCTCTAGCCTACGGGACAGACGCTCTAATAATACAGACGCTTTAATAACTCCATGGAATCAGTTCTCACTGATCTAGGCATTCCCTCCGATCCCTCTTCTACAAAGACTGCTTCGCAGGATCAAGGAGGAGGGAATACCAGTAATCCTAGTGGCCCCAAACTGGCCCAGGAGGCCTGGGTACGCCGAGATTGTAAAAACGGCGATAGGAAGGCCCTGGAAGTTTCCACTCCGACACGACCTGCTGTCACAGGGTCCAGTATTCCACCCTTCCTTTACAAAGGCTAAAGTTGACGGCCTGGCTGCTGAGACCCACATTTTTAAAAAGAGAGGGGTCTCTGGTCCGGCTCTTTCTACGCTCATTAATGCTAGAAAGCCAGCCTCCAGACTCATCTATCAGAGAGTCTGGAGAGCATACGTTTCCTGGTGTGAATCCAGATGTTGGAATCCTCAGAAGTATGAAATAAGTAGGATTCTTGCTTTTTGCCAGTTAGGAGTGGATATGAATTTAGCCCTTAGCACCATCAAAGGGCAAATATCGGCTCTATCAGTCTTCTTTCAGAGACCATTGGCATCTCACTCCCTAGTTCAGACATTCATTAAGGGGGTACTGAGGATAAATCCTCCAGTTAGGACTCCCTTGTGTCTATGGGATTTGAATTTGGTATTGTCAGTGTTGCAAAAGCAACCTTTTGAACCTATTCGCCATATTCCTTTAATTATATTAAGTAGGAAGTTGGCCTTTCTGATTGCTATAGCTTCTGCTAGGAGAGTATCAGAGCTAGCAGCTCTTTCTTGTAAAGAGCCTTATCTAATTTGTCACAAGGACAAAATCGTACTACGACCCCATCCGGCTTTTCTACCTAAGGTGGTGTCGGCTTTTCACTTGAATCAAGACATTGTTCTGCCTTCCTTTTTTCCAAACCCGCGGACGGCGGGGGAAAAATTATTACACTCTCTAGATCCAGTGAGAGCGGTAAAGGTGTATCTGCAAGCAACCGCTCAGATACGTAAAACAGATGTTTTGTTTATTTTACCAGATGGGCCCAAGAAGGGCCAAGTGGTATCAAAATCCACCATTTCCAGGTGGATTAGACAAGTAATTATTCAAGCTTATGGTTTAAAGAACAGGACTCCTCCTTTTCCTGTTAAGGCGCACTCTACCAGGGCGATAGGTGCTTCATGGGCAGTGCACCACCAGGCTTCGATGGCTCAGATCTGTAAAGCTGCAACTTGGTCTTCAGTCCATACATTTTCCAAATTCTATCAAATAGATGTGAAAGGACATGAGGATTCCGCCTTTGGGCGAAGTGTGTTGCAGGCAGCAGTATAGGGCTTCTGGTCCGCAAGCGGCCTGTTTTGATCTGTGTCTCCCCCCCCTTCATATGAGCATTGCTCTGGGACGTCCCATTATGTAATGACTAGCTCTGTGTCCCGTGGTGTACGATAAAGAAAATAGGATTTTTATAACAGCTTACCTGTAAAATCCTTTTCTTGGAGTACACCACGGGACACAGAGGTCCCCCCCTTCTTATGGGAACCTTACTGCTTTGCTACAAAACTGAGGTACTCCCCTGATGGGAGGGGTTATATGGAGGGGAACTGTCTTCCATTGGTTGTGCCAGTGTCCAATCACCGCTGGTGACCCTTAACCCATTATGTAATGACTAGCTCTGTGTCCCGTGGTGTACTCCAAGAAAAGGATTTTACAGGTAAGCTGTTATAAAAATCCTATTTTTTTCGTGCGCAAAAATGCGTGCAAATACATACAAAAAAAAGTCTGAAAAAGTAGATGCTTAAACACAGGAGTATAGTGTGCAAGAGGCCATAATTACAATATGACGCGTGCCGCAATTGTATAAAATATAGCGGTATTCCCGAATGTGGCTCGGGGTGAATTTTCAGTACCAAAAGCGGTAACCCCGAGCCACACTCGGGATTGCCTCGCAGGATCCATGTAGAGGTTACTTGCCTTGTCCCCTGGATCCTGCAATGTCTCCCCACTGTAATCTGCGAGCCGCCGTGTCTCGCTCGATTCACAGTGCCGAGCTCCGTTCCCTGCGAGCGTTGCGGCGCACGGAGACTGAGTTCGGCGCCAAATTCAAAAAGTAAAAAACACATGCAGTACACTGTAATCTTACAGATTACAGTACTGTATAAAATAATTACACATCCCCCTTGTCCCTAGTGGTTTGTCCCGTGCCCCACATGCACTTTTACATTATAAATACTTTTCTTTCTGCCTGGAAACTGGAGATTGTCAATAGCAACCAAAAAGTGCCCCTTTACATTAAAAGTGGTTTCAGACCAGCTAGAAAACAGCGATAATAAATTAGAATCACTTGCAGAATTGAGCGATAGCGATTTGTGGGGAAATTCATCATCAAACACATATATATAATTTTTTTTTGTTATAATTATTTTATAGTTATTTATTATATTATAATTTATGATTTCGTGTTTCAAACTTTATCATACCCGGCATGTCTACTAGACTCTGGTTTGGACAGATTTAAGTGAGTTATTCCTAAGAATTACAGGCCTACAATATAAAACGCCAAATTTCCATGCAAAATAATTGTACCACTTTCGGCACCTAAAATCTGAAATAATCATACCGCCAGGGAGGTTAAAAATATATTTTTTGTATTTATTTTTTTCTCATGAAGTGGAGTTACCCTTTCAGAATAGTGGAGCTTTAGTATAGATGTTGCAAGCCAACAAAAGACAAAAAATACGATATTTACATTGAATCTTTTATAATGTGTGGGAGTATCTCATTCCTGGGTGCATGATGAGGCCAATCTAATTTTACCCAATTTAAATCTTTGTGTGTACAGTTGCGTTCTCTGAAGATTCACCATCTGTGCCTGTAACGGTGGGTGATACCGAGCAATCCAGCCTCCCCCAGACACTTCAACAGGAATTTTCCCTGATCAATGTACATATTCGCAACGTCAACATTGAGGTAAGTGGAGCCCCCCCCAGTACTGTGTGCCTGGAGCTCCTAATTCGCAATGCTTTTTTTTTTTTTTTTTCCACGTTTCCTCTATTCTTCTCTTCCTGCTTGTTTTCTTATTTGGCACTTTATTTAAGGTGTCGGAGTGGGGCTTAAATACCCTTGTAGTGGGGTTAAAGCAGAGTTTTTTTTAAACTAACCTTTGTCTTTCCTTTCCTTTCCATCTTGCTTCTGGGCATGTGAAGCCCACTAGTTCTCTTTTCCGGGATAAGGTGCATTACACGCTGGTTACCATGGTGATGCGAAGAGGCGGTGCTCTATCAGAAAGCCACGTCCCATCAAAATATGCAGCCGAAGTGACATTGCATCGCGACCATCTTGGTACACCCGCACTCGTCCGCAGTAAGCCTAGAGTTAGAAGTCGGCAAGCAGACATCTTTATACACCCACTGGAGTCTTGCTTTTTAAATTGAACATCAAAGCAGTCAGACGGATTTCTAAATACAGTATTTCACTATATAAGCAGAGTTTACTATTTAAAAATAACTGTGAAAAGCAAGACTCTGGAGGGTGTATAAAGATGTCCGCTTGCCGACATCTAACTCTAGGCTTACTGCAGACGAGTGCAGGTGTACCAAGATGGCCGTGACACACCGTCACTTCTGTTGTATATAGCGGCGATGCCCGCTGACTGCTGGGAATCATGACACACATCTCCCAGGAGCCAGTGCGCCGCAGGAGGTGACGTAAATGGCCACGGGTGGGAGATACAGGAAGCTATAATTAAAGCCATGGAAACAAGGTAAAGGAAGAGAAAAAAAAAAAAAAGCCCAATGCTGTTTTTTTGGTCAATTCTGAAGCTGATGGTGTTCAGATGAAAAAGTGGGTGGAACTCTGCTTTAAATGCTTGTTAAATCTGGAGCTAGAGTAATGAGCTGTAATACAAAAAACAACCTGCGCTTAGTGAAATGGTACTCCAAAATAGATGAATTTGACAGCGGCACTCACTGTATTCCACACATCAATACTAACAAATCAGAAAAATATAAAGTTGTGTTGCGTTGTCACTAGTATACTTATAATAACAAAAAAAAATAAAAAAATAGTTTGTAAGGTGCATCAGTTCTGATTATTTACAATTCATAATATATTCCATCATTAATATATTATAATGTGCAAACATGCAAAATTAAAGTGCAAAGAAACTGTAAAATGAAATTCAGAACAAAAAGTCCAAATGGCGATAGTCCAAAAAATGTGCCAAAATGATTCCTTATATCCTCCTCCAATGGTAATCGCCCAGTGCTCACCTTTCAGGTCAATGTAGCCTCTTACCGGAACATTAGACTAGGGCTGCAACTAACTATTATTTTCATAATCGATTAGTTGGCCGATTTATTGTTTCGATTAATCGGTTAATAACCTTAAAAAAAAGTGTGGTGTATAATTTAGTTAGTATGTAAAACTTAAAAAAAGACAATTTATTCTTAAATACGCCTATGAAGTGGTAAATATAAATAACCAACTACTGTATATACTCGAGTGTAAGCCGTGTTTTTCAGCACTTTTTTTTTGTGCTGAAAATGCCCCCCTTTCTCCCGGACTTTGACGACCCGGTACCGGCCAGTCGTAGTGTGTGTTTTTTTTGTTTTTTTTTTTAAAGCCGGGGCACTCCTTCCATAGACTACGATGTTAAACATCAGTCTAGTCATGGGCACAGTGAGGCATGCAGATGGACACCCTAGGCTTCTACTCGAGTCAATAAGTTCTCCCAGTTTTTTGTGGTAAAATTGGGTGCCTCGGCTTATATTCGGGTCGGCTTATACTCGAGTATGTACAGTATATGGTTCGGGAGCAAAATCTGTAATCCACTCTAAGAATAATAGACAGAAGAGATATACTGTATATACCATTAGAGGGTGAATCTGGTAAATATCATCAGACTCAAATCAAATTTTTTTATTTAAAGAAAAGTTTTTCAAACAGAACTGTAATATGTTATATGCTGGCCATACAACAACGTCTTACTTAAAAAAAATAAAAAAATAAAAACATTTTTAAGAACATTCGTTCGATTTTCTAATCGTCAGTGGGGTCAAAATCGACTATCATTTTCAACCACAGTGACGGGAAAGTTTAGAAATAATAGAAAACTTCCCGGTCAAAGGAATTTTCAGACCGTGTATGTGGTTTTCGTTCATAAACTACATTAATTTTAAAACTGAATGTTAAAATCAAAGTGAAAATTTCAAACGTTCTTTCAGTCAACTAATGTACAAAATTTTTTCGTATTAATATTAACAGTAGTGATTATTTGCTCCCTTTTTTTTTTTTTTGTACTATAAAGGGCTCATTTTCATTTTTTTTAAACCCATTATGTTACTGGCCGATTTATCGATTATGGAAATGGTAATCGATTAATTTCATAATCGATTAGTTATCGATTAATAGATTTAGTTGTTTCGGCTCTACATTAGACCCAATATAGGTCGATAATCTCCTTCATGA
Source organism: Rana muscosa (assembly GCA_029206835.1). Classification (NCBI taxonomy): domain Eukaryota; kingdom Metazoa; phylum Chordata; class Amphibia; order Anura; family Ranidae; genus Rana; species Rana muscosa. The sequence goes on from CM055119.1 coordinate 300,727,275, forward strand.
GCTTCACCTCTCACGCTAGGTTTGGCTACTCTAGCGTTACTCAACCGTCCCTTTTCAATGAAATAATAGGAAGCACCACACAGACTTTTCCTCAGCAATATAAAGACCAGATAAACAGCATGGCAACAAGAAGAGGAAAGATTAATTTTTTTTTTTTTTTTTTTTTTGTGGAGTGTCCAGTCACTTGAACTTGGCAGCATAACCCTTTTGTCGTTGATATGATACTCTGTGTTCCATGATGTATTGCAGAAGAAGAATTTGACAGATAAACCAAATATCCATTTTTTTTTCTTCCTGCAGTTAAAGTGTAAGTTCACCTTTACAAAAAATCTAAGGTGAACGTACACTGTGTTTGCAATCTGCTGCGGGTCTTGATACAAAGTTAACATGTGTGAACCTAGGCTTATCCTGAAATCTGCTTTGTAAATTCACCTATCCTTTGATTTCAAATTGCCGTGCCTAAAACTGCACAGATATTTAGCATAAATTCCAGCAAGTCCCTAATCCCTATATTGTTCAGTGATAATGTTCCCAGAATATGGAAAGCTCTTATTGCCGTTTTTTTATTTCTGTAGATGGATGCCATGAATCGATCCTGTACAGTCTCAGTCCGCTGCAGCAATCACCGGGTACGGATGATGGTCAAGTTCCCAGTTCAGTATCCCAACAACGCCGCTCCTTCATTCCAGTTTGTCCCTCCCACCACCATCACATCTGCCATGAAAGTTAAGCTGCTGAAGGTAAGAAAATAAATATGGGGATTTTTGAGGTGACTCTTTTGCCTACTCCAGATGTTGTTTTTTTTTTTTTTTTTTAAAGGTGAAGGGTTAAATGAAGCTGACACTTCTGGGAGTGTCAAATGCATATGGTTCCTGTCAAAAACAGGTTCCCCCACCTCCCCCCTGAAAGGTGCCAAATGTGGCACCAGAGAAGGTGAGGAAGCAGAGTTCCACTTTTGGGTGGAACTCCGCTCTAATTACAGGAAACTGAAATGATGTGGAGTTTAGAGAAAGGAACCAATCGGCACTGCGGGGGAGGTACAGTATGTGCAAACACCCGCTGGCATTTGTATTCACTCAAAAGACCTTTACTCTTTCTGCCACACAGAGCAGCTATGCCCACCCCTCCCCTCTGCTGCTCATTTAAAGAAGCCTTTGTATTTTGTGAATGTGTTCACATAATACAAAGGCTTCTGTAAATTGCAAGGAGGAGGGGCAAGCAAAGCAGCTGCAGCGACTGTTCAGAATATGTAGCTAAAAGGATCAGTTTCACTCTCCTGGATTTACAGCAATGGCTATCTTCCAGAAGTACTATAAAGCTGTCAGATATACATATAATAGAGAGAAGCCCATGAGGTGTCACGCACCTTGCTGGACTTGACTCGTAGTGTGCCTTCACTTTTTACAAAGGACTTGGCTCCAGCTTTAACTTCTGGATCCTGCCAACTTTGTAGTCCTAGCCACCTTTTCCAGTGCACATAAACACCCCTAAAAATTAAGGCATTCATTGTATACACTTTACAAAGCCCCCCTTCTTTTTTTTTAATTTTTTTTATTATTATTCCTTGTAATGCCATCGGCTCCACTGCAATTAGTAGATGTGGGCGGGTCGCGACTGTGTGCTGTGCGGTCGTGCCCACCCACCGAAGTAATCGTGACACGGGGCACGTCACCACTTGCCTTCTGTAAACTACACAGGAGAGGAAACGTGACTGGAAGTCTATTTCCTTGAGGGACAGAATAGTGGCACTCGGTCACGCAAAGCGAGAGGTCTTAATGAAAAGGCATTTGGGGGAGCCAGAAGTATGAAAAAATGGACTAAAAAATAAAAATAAAGATCACTTCTGGAGCAGGTAAGCAAGTGGCTGTCTAATAATAGGTGCTTTGCTTCTGTAGATTGATGATGAGGACTGCAAGCTGTGTGTTGGGGGTTTAAGGCAATGGCTTGGCTCAGTGGTCTGAATGTTGTGTATTCTGTGTGCATTTATCCTGAGAAGTCTTGACAGTGAATTGTGTTATGGACAATCTACCCTTCTGTCTTCCAGATCCTGAAAGACACATCTCTGCAGAAGGTCAAACGCAACCAAAGCTGCCTGGAGCCCTGTTTGCGTCAGCTGGTGTCCTGTATGGAGAGCTTTGTGGTGAGCAGACCGGGGGGGGGTTATGGGTATGGAATATTTTTTGCTTTGTGTCTTTTTAATCCGGATGTAAACCCATCGATTTTTAACCCTTTAAAGTTACATTCCTGGCACGTGCTAGAAATGTAAGTGTCACATTAGTTGTGCTCTCAACCAAACTGTCAAACCAACCAATGGATGGTGTCCATAAAATTTGGCACCTTTCAGGGGGGAGGGGAGCAACGGGTACCTGTTTTTGACATGTACTCTTCCCCACTTCCGGGAGACAGCGCCGTTCCTTGGAAATTTGGCCCCCTTCTTCCGCCGCCTGGCCAGTTAGAAAGTGCTGCGCGCTTTGCACATGCGCAGTAAGGAACCGGCTGTGAAGGCTTCACTGCCGGTTTCTCTGATCCGAAAATCGGCTGTGGTGCCGACATCGTGGGAACCCTGGACAGGTAAGTGTCCTAATATTAAAAGTCAGCCACTACAGTATTTGTAGCTGCTGACTTTACATTTTTTGGTGGAGTGGCGGATCGGAGATTCTCTTTTTAAGGTTCTCGCAGTAAACCCAAGGAAGCAATTGGTGTTTTTACTAAACAAAATTCTGTACATACAAACTATTAAAATTTTAGGAATTCAATACTAACGAATATACATACAACAAGCATGCACAAGCACTACCTATTTATACAATGGGAATACGCTTAAAGTTACTTAGCTTAGTTTATAACGGCATCGTGCTCACCATAGACAAGATTCCAGGCTGTACTCTACAAGCGATTGCAAGAGATTGAGCGATGGTGTCATCCTCAGGTGTGGTTTCTTCTTTGGCTCTATTAAGTTTCCTCTAAAATAGATCTTTCTTGTTATCTCATTATGGAGCTCTCCTGTCAGCTTTAACTGCCAACCCTTTTATTTAGAAAGCTTAGGTAGACAATCCCACATGGTCTCATCCTTTCTCACTACTTTCTCTGGGTGTAACATTTCCCAATTCAACCTCCTAGATGGCATGGTATTTATCATACATACCAAAGGTCATATATGTCAAAAGGTCAAGCTATCGTTTACCATTGGATACCTGAATTGTTGACTTCAGTTACAGAATTAATGTAGAACAATATAAGCATTAAACTATCCACATACAACAATAGTATCTATGCTCTTATTGCTTTAGAGCAGGGATATGCAATTAGCGGACCTCCAGCTGTTGCAGAACTACAAGTACCATGAGGCATAGCAAGACTGACAGCCACAAACATGACACCCAGAGGCAGAGGCATGATGGGACTTGTAGTTTTACAACAGCTAGAGGTTCGATAATTGCATAGCACTGCTTTAGAGGATAGCTTGTTTCCAACAGCATTTGTTTGAGATGCGTCCAGTCAAACACTCAAAGTAACCAATGTCTGCTTCTAAAAAAAAACTGATTCTTTGATGTTAAACCCAGTACACACTGTAAGGTGTGTTTGTTTTTTGTTTAACCCAGCGGGCTGAACGAAAAAAAAGATAAAGAGCTCCGGAAGAGCCGCTGTACTAACAATCTGATGTTAGTACATCAATCTCCCCGCTGAGCCATTGTGTTCTGATGGGGCGGCCCACCCACCAGAACACACCGGTCAGCGCTCCCAGCCACTGGCAATGGTGCAGTTTCACTGTAGTGCCGGAAGCCCAACGCTGATCCTTCTGCACTATGCATCTTGAATAGGAGAGTCACTGCAGCTGCTTTGCCTGCCCCCTGCCCTTTTTTTGCCCATTCACAGAAGCCTTTGTATTATGTGAACACATTCACAAAATACAAAGGCGTCTCTGAATGGGCAGCATTAGGGAGGGGCAAGCATAGCTGCTCTGTGTGCTTCTCTTCTCTGACACCAGAGTGTCTCTCAAGCAGAGGAATAAACCTGTCAAATGTAAATGGAGATAAGCCCATGAGATGTCAGGCAGCTCCTTTGTCTTAACTCATAGTGTGCCTTAATTTTTTACAAAGTGGCTGAATTTCTGGAATTCAGCATTAAATGCTTTCATCTTTAAAGTGTCTCTAATTTTCTAGGACCAGGAATCCAGTCCTTCGGACAACCCCTTTTTACAGAACCCTGTTACTCCACCACTGCCAACGTTTGCCCGGGTGACCAATGCCTATGGTTCTTACCAAGATGCTAACATCCCGTTCCCTCGAACATCAGGCGCTCGCTTCTGTGGAGCAGGTGAGTGGAATATGTTGCTTTTGCTGCAGCTCTATTCTAGTATCAAAGAGGATGGAGCATTGTACACTCTAACCTAGGTGCCTTTATACCAAGCTTCCTTTTACATCTGCAGGGTATCTGGTGTACTTCACACGACCAATGACTATGCACAGGACGGTATCTCCTACAGAGCCCACTCCAAGGTTTGCTTTAGCAATTTAATTTTTTTTGTCTTTTCTTTGCTTGTTTTGTGTTTTGCCTTCCTTCTCCTTTTTCCATCCTTCCTTGCGTCTTTCTGTTCTTCCTTCACCCCCTCCTCTCTTTCTTTATTCCTTCCCTACTTTTCTTTATTCCAGCTATTCTTCATCATTTCCTCCTTTATTCCTTTCTTCTCCTTTTCCGTCCTTCCTTTTTCTTTATCGTACACCACGGGACACAGAGCTAGTCATTACATAATGGGTTAAGGGTCACCAGCGGTGATTGGACACTGGCACAACCAATGGAAGACAGTTCCCCTCCATATAACCCCTCCCATCAGGGAAGTACCTCAGTTTTTTCGCCAGTGTCGAAAGGTGTTGGACGCGTTAGGAGGTGCTAAAGGAAAGCTCTACCAAAGAGACCCTCTGGGGGTAAAAGAGCTATGCTTTCGGATCCATCCAAGACGCCTACAAATGAGCTGAATCTGGATGGGATCCGGGCCTCATCCATGAGGCGTCGCCTGTAATGTCTCTCTTCGGAGGACTGGGCTCTAAGATCCAGCACTTTCGCTATTTCGCTATAAAGTCCTGGTAAGAGTCTTGTACAAGGCCCAGGGGAGAGGTATCCTTTAAATAGGAACCCATATCCCTGAAGGTTGGCACACATAGCCCACCGTGAAGGGTGAAGTTTGGTATCTGTCTGAAATTCAGCAGAAAAACCTGCGGCGTGGATAAGGTGAGATTAGAAGGTCCATAACTAGGTTGGGACCTTTTTCAAAAAGTGGATGTCTTCTTTTTTTCCACCACTGGGGGGAGTAAAGAGCTGAATATACTCACCTCACTCTGTTCAGTGTTGGCTTCGGCGAAGTACACTGCTCGTCACCTCCGCTGCTGAGCTTGCTGGGGCACCCCGATCCTCCTTTCGGTGGCCGACCAGACACCTGCAGATGCAGGTAAGTGGGAACAAGGGCTGATGAGAGTCCTCTCTCACTATGGCCACCGCCATAGCGCTAAGGGCCGCGCGCGCGCGCGGGAGCGCGCTTTATCGGAGGGGGGGGGGCGAAGGCGTGCGCGGGCACGTGGCGCGCGCAGGCACAGAAACGGCGCCAATTTTAAAAGACTGTCAGTGTGAGAAGCACTGCAGCAGCAAGCAAGCTCGTTAGTTCTCTTATTCCTGGCAGAGAAACACAGCAGCTATACAGGGACGTAAGACTCCATGTGGTTGGATTGGGTACTTCATAGAAGACATCCATGTTATGCATAGTTATGTGTTAAAAGTTGCATACTTAATGTATTTGCTAAACTGAACACGGTAGTATATGCATTTAGGTACCTTGTATTTTGTCTAAACGGTAAGCCTTCCAGGGGAAGTAATACGGACAAAAAGAGATAAGAAAGCACCACCGCCTGAGAGGAGGCTCTAACTGTGCTGACTCGGTACTTTTCTCTCCTGTGTTGCCAAATGCACCTGTACAGGATGAGCCATTACCTCTGTCAGGTATGGCGGCTTCCCCAGTGGAGCCTGGGCCTGTATATGTCACTGAGGACACTTTATCAGCTGCCCTAAATAATCTGGAGGAAAAAATTGCTACCTTAATCGCTAAGTCCTCTAAAAAGGAACAATAAGCGAAGCAGGTCTCTTCCAGTATTGGACCTCCCTTCAGAAGTACCTGAGGGAGGAGGATGAGGAGGAGGAGGCTACATCAGCAGAGGATGAGGAGCCAGATTTTAAGGTCACAGGTACAATGCTATAGCAGTGCATTTAAGTTAACCTCTGCGGAGGTAACGGAATTACCTGTCTCCTCCCTAGGGTCATTAAGATCCCTGCAAGGTGCATGCTCCTTCCCGGTTCATCCGTTACTAGGGGATCTAATATACGCAAACTGGCAACATCCAGATAAGCGTTTCTCACCTCCAAAAAGGTTTAACATTCTTTATCCTATGGGGGAAAAATTTTTTTTTTAAGAAATGGAGCCTGCCTGCGGTAGTTGCGGCTATTTCTTGTGTAAATAAAAACCTGACATGTCCGGTGGATAATGTACAAGGGTTTAAAAGATCCTTCTGAGAGGAAGTTGAAATCCTCCTTCCTTTTGGCCGGCTCAATTACCCAACCTGCAGTAGCAGCAGTCGGTATGGGTCAGGTCATCAGCCAACAGGTAAAGCAGGGGCTGAAGGAACTGCCTTCAGAGCAGGCTAGAAATTGGGAAAAATTTGCCTAAAGCCTTATGCTTCACAGTGGATGCCATGAGAGATTCTATCATACAGGCATCACGCCTTACACTCCAGCTGGTACAGATGCGCAGAGTACTTTGGCTTAAGCATTGGTCAGCGGAGACCCCATGCAAAAAGCTGTTGGCAAGTTCCCGTTCCATGGCGAACGCCTATTTGGGGAAGATTTAGAAAAATATATACAGAAGATCAAGTGGTAAAACGACTTTTACCTGAGAGAAAGAAAAACAAGAGATCTTGTTTTAAACGCTCTCTCCCCAGCTCCCGGGAAATCTGACTCCAACCAGTGGCGGCGGCCTGTTTTAGCCGCCCACAAAAGCCAAGGGGCAAGCTCAGAAGAACAAGAAGCCGTGGGGTGCAAGAGCTAATAAGCAAGCCCCCAAAGCCTCTCAGTGAAGGGGCGCCCCCGCTCGGCCGAGTGGGGGGAAGGCTTTGTCAGTTCTCAGCGACTTGGTGGTCAGAAATCCAGGACAATTGGGTAGTATCCACAATATCCTCAGGGTACAAACTGGAATTTCGAGAGATCCCATCTTCTCAATTCCGAGGTTCAAGACTCTCCAAGGATCCACAAAAAAGAGAATCCTTCTTCAAAGGTTTGAATCACTTAATGGCTCAAGGGGTAGTTACAGACGTACCCCAAAAAGAGCGAGGTTCAGGTTTTTACTCAAACCTCTTTGTGATTCCAAAGCCAAATGGAGATGTCAGACCCATCCTGGATCTAAAATCCCTAAATCGGTTCCTGAACGATCGCCATTTTCGAATGGAAACGATCCGATCCGTGGCCGCCACTTTAAAGGGCGGAAAATTCATGGCGTCCATAGATATCAAGGACGCACATTTACACATACCCATCCTCCCCGCTCACCAAAGATTCCTAAGGTTTGCGGTAGAAGATCGCCACTTTCAATTTGTGGCTCTGCCGTTTGGTGTAGCCACCGCGCCCATAGTATTCACAAAGGTGCTAGCTCCTCTGTTAGTAACCTAAGAACACGGGGCATTGCGGTAACAGCCTATCTGGACGATCTACTAGTAATAGATCAGTCAAAGGAGGGATTGGGTCACGCTGTACACACTACAGTAGGATACCTGGAGCATTTAGGATGGATTATAAATTTACAAAAATCCTCTCTCCAGGCCCAAAGAAGGATAGGGTACCTGGGCATGATCATAGATACAGCCCAAAACGGGGTATACCTGCCAGAACCGAAGATACAGTCTCTGAAAGACCTGATCCACAAGGTCAAAGCAAACAAGAGGCCGTCTATTCGCCTTTGCATGAGACTATTGGGAAAGATGGTAGCCTCCTTCGAGGCGGTCCCTTACGCCCAGTTTCATTCGAGACTACTTCAAGGCAATATTTTAGCTTCCTGGAACAGGAAGAGCCAAGCTCTGGATATACCCATGCGCCTGTCCTCACAAGTACGCCACAACTTCGATTGGTGGCTAGAAGCCAGGAATTTACGGAAGGGAAAGTCCTTCCTCCCAGTGGCCTGGAAGGTGGTATCTAGGGATACCAGCCTATCGGACTGGGGTGCAGTATTCGAGGAGGCTTCTACCCAGGGAACCTGGGCCAAGACTCAGGGGATCCTGCCCATCAAGGTGCTAGAGATCCGGGCGGTATATCTAGCCCTCAAAACCTGGACATACAGGTTACAGGGCTACCCAGTTCGGGTTCAATCCGACAATGCTACTGCAGTAGCTTACATCAATCACCAAGGAGGCACCCGCAGTCGGGCAGCCCAAAGAGAGGTGAACCGGATCCTGGCATGGGCAGAAGAGCATGTACCTTGCCTTTCTGCAATCTTCATTCCAGGGATGGAAAATTGGCAAGCAGACTACCTGAGTCGTCAGCAGCTGCTACCAGGGAGTGGTCTCTTCACCCCGAGATCTTTCAGGCCATATGTCTGAGATGGGGAAACCCAGATGTAGACCTGCTAGCTGCCAGGTTCAACAAGAAATTGGACAACTTTGTGTCCAGAACGAGGGATCCTCTAGCCTACGGGACAGACGCTCTAATAATACAGACGCTCTAATAACTCCATGGAATCAGTTCTCACTGATCTAGGCATTCCCTCCGATCCCTCTTCTACAAAGACTGCTTCGCAGGATCAAGGAGGAGGGAATACCAGTAATCCTAGTGGCCCCAAACTGGCCCAGGAGGCCTTGGTACGCCGAGATTGTAAAAACGGCGATAGGAAGGCCCTGGAAGTTTCCACTCCGACACGACCTGCTGTCACAGGGTCCAGTATTCCACCCTTCCTTACAAAGGCTAAAGTTGACGGCCTGGCTGCTGAGACCCACATTTTTAAAAAGAGAGGGGTCTCTGGTCCGGCTCTTTCTACGCTCATTAATGCTAGAAAGCCAGCCTCCAGACTCATCTATCAGAGAGTCTGGAGAGCATACGTTTCCTGGTGTGAATCCAGATGTTGGAATCCTCAGAAGTATGAAATAAGTAGGATTCTTGCTTTTTGCCAGTTAGGAGTGGATATGAATTTAGCCCTTAGTACCATCAAAGGGCAAATATCGGCTCTATCAGTCTTCTTTCAGAGACCATTGGCATCTCACTCCCTAGTTCGGACATTCATTAAGGGGGTACTGAGGATAAATCCTCCAGTTAGGACTCCCTTGTGTCCATGGGATTTGAATTTGGTATTGTCAGTGTTGCAAAAGCAACCTTTTGAACTATTCGCCATATTCCTTTAATTATATTAAGTAGGAAGTTGGCCTTTCTGATTGCTATAGCTTCTGCTAGGAGAGTATCAGAGCTAGCAGCTCTTTCTGGTAAAGAGCCTTATCTAATTTGTCACAAGGACAAAATCGTACTACGACCCCATCCGGCTTTTCTGCCTAAGGTGGTGTCGGCTTTTCACTTGAATCAAGACATTGTTCTGCCTTCCTTTTTTCCAAACCCGCGGACGGCGGGGGAAAAATTATTACACTCTCTAGATCTAGGGAGAGCGGTAAAGGTGTATCTGCAAGCAACCGCTCAGATACGTAAAACAGATGTTTTGTTTATTTTACCAGATGGGCCCAAGAAGGGCCAAGCGGTATCAAAATCCACCATTTCCAGGTGGATTAGACAAGTAATTATTCAAGCTTATGGTTTAAAGAACAGGACTCCTCCTTTTCCTGTTAAGGCGCACTCTACCAGGGCGATAGGTGCTTCATGGGCAGTGCACCACCAGGCTTCGATGGCTCAGATCTGTAAAGCTGCAACTTGGTCTTCAGTCCATACATTTTCCAAATTCTATCAAATAGATGTGAAAGGACATGAGGATTCCGCCTTTGGGCGAAGTGTGCTGCAGGCAGCAGTATAGGGCTTATGGTCCGCAAGCGGCCTGTTTTGATCTGTGTCTCCCCCCCCTTCATATGAGCATTGCTCTGGGACGTCCCATTATGTAATGACTAGCTCTGTGTCCCGTGGTGTACGATAAAGAAAATAGGATTTTTATAACAGCTTACCTGTAAAATCCTTTTCTTGGAGTACACCACGGGACACAGAGGTCCCCCCCTTCTTATGGGAACCTTACTGCTTTGCTACAAAACTGAGGTACTTCCCTGATGGGAGGGGTTATATGGAGGGGAACTGTCTTCCATTGGTTGTGCCAGTGTCCAATCACCGCTGGTGACCCTTAACCCATTATGTAATGACTAGCTCTGTGTCCCGTGGTGTACTCCAAGAAAAGGATTTTACAGGTAAGCTGTTATAAAAATCCTATTTTTCCTTCCTTTCTTCACACCCTCCTCCATTCCTTCCCTCCTTCATTTCTCCTTTCCTCTCTTCCTTTCCCTTTTTTTTTTTTTTTTTCCTTCCTTTCCCTTTTTTTTTTTTCCTTCCTTTCCCCCTTTTTTTTTTTTTCCTTCCTTTCCCCTTTTTTTTCCTTCCTTTCCCCTTTTTTTTCCTTCCTTTCCCTTTTTTTTTTCCTTCCTTTCCCTTTTTTTTTTCCTTCCTTTCCCTTTTTTTTTTTTTTTTTCCTTTTTCCCTTTTTTCCTTCTCCTTTTCTTTCCTTCCTTCCTTCCTTCCTTCCTTCCATCCTCCCTTCCATCCTCCCTTACCTACTTTTCTTTCTTCCTGCTAATCTTCATCATTTTCTCCTTTTATTGCTTTCTTTTCCTTTTCAGTCCTTCCTTTTTTTTCTTCCTTTTTTTCCTTTCTTTCTTCACACCCTCCTCCATTCCTTCCCTCCTTAATTTCTCCTTTCCTCTCTTCCTTCTCATTTTCTTTCCTTCCTTCCTTCCTTCCTTCCTTCCTTCCTTCCTTCCTTCCTTCCTTCCTTTCCTTCCTCTCTCTTCCTTTCCTTCCTCTCTCTTCCTTTCCTTCCTCTCTCTTCCTTTCCTTCCTCTCTCTTCCTTTCCTTCCTCTCTTCCTTTCTCCCTTCTTTTCTTCCTTCTCCTTCCTTCACGCCATTCTCTTTCTTTCTTCCTTCCTTCTTATCCTCACCTACCTCCTTTTCTTTCTCGTACATCACGGGACACAGAGCGACATAGTCATTACTAATGGGTTATATAGATACCGTCAGGTGCTGGCACTGGCAACTTCCAAAACCGGAAGTACCCTCCCCTATATAAGCCCCTCCCATCCGGGAGCACCTCAGTTTTTTTGCCAGTGTCTAAGGTGTTGGCCAAGAAGAAACATGTGTTTTTCGCTGAGCTTGCGTACAGGTTCTTTTGGGCCTCAGTAAGCTATTCCGGATCCGACCAAAAAAGCTTCATAGCTAAACGGTCGGTACCCGGGCCTTGCAGAGAAGAGCAAGGTTTTGCCTGTAATGCTTCTCTTAGGAGAGCTGGACCCTGGGATCCAGAGCTCTGGTCATACCCACGACCAAGATGTTTTCTGTGCAGGGTGCTATACAGGTCCAGGGGAGTGGAATCCTTGGGAACCCGGTCCCTGAAGGTTTGATTACAATGCCTGCCGTGATAGGTGAAGTTTGGGCTTTTGTGGACCAAACAAAGTCCTGCGGCGGGGAACAGGTAAGTGGGGGCCCCCAGGAACTTGGTTCTATTGGGGGACCCCCAAGCCTAATTTGTCTTTCTGTCTGTTACCTAATGGTATTCCCGCAAAATTCTGTGCATGCCTGTAACTACTAAAAAAAATGTAATAATTTTTAATGGTGGTCAAGAAAAAAAAAAAAAAAAAATTTTTTTATATATATTTAATATATTAGACTGCGGTACCTGTGTTTGTCCACTAGAGGCCGCTGTGGAATGTTTTCTTGTCATGTGGACTAGCTTCTTCTCAGCAGAGCAAAGTCCAGGCAGATGGTGAGTTCTCTTATAGGAAACTGCTTCCTCTGCCATGTTGCAGTGCTCGTCCATCCCCCGGCCTGCGGCAAAGAGGGGCCCTGGCTCCTGTCCCTTGTTACCATATTTTGAAATTAGCGCCGAAGGCGCACGTGGCCGCGCGCGTGCACGCGCCTCTATATATAGAGGTGAGCCGGGAAAGGGGGCGGAGCCTGGGGGATGACGCTCTATGCGCGCCGCAGCGCTTCTGCGCATGTGCGGGCGTCCCAGCAGTTTAAAAAAACCACAATATTGTAGTGAGCTGGCTATGAAGTACAGAGACAGAGCTGGCAACATTTAAAGGCATACAGCAAGCGGTTGATACAGGCATCCCCTAGAAAGGCACATTAGTAGACACCAACTGTGATATAGCAGCAATTGTGCTAGACTATTCTCAGTAAAAGTGGTGTATTACGGCTGGAATACCTCAGCTTTAGGCTTAGGAATATGCCGTCCAGAAGCTCCGGAACTGAATCTTCCAGGAAGCGAAGGGGGTCTCATCGGGCTCGGAGGATCTTGGGCATACTTCTGCTGCACCAGTCTCCCCTGAAGTTCAGAGGTAAGTGACCGTAGAGACCCCGCAGGGGTACTTGGTACTGTGGCTGTCCTCAGTTCACCTGCTCCTGTGTATGTAACAGAGGAGGTTTTTTCCTCAGCTCTGGGAGGATGAGAGGCTGCCTCCCTGTCAGGGAAAGCACGCCCGATCTCCGTCTCCTCCTTCAGAGTGCCTGTTAGCAGAGCAACAGTCCCATACAGGGATCGACCTGCCTGAAGGGGATCAGGATGAGGTTGATTCTGTTATAGAGGAATCAACAGTGGGGGAACCTTTTCTCAGCATCTCAAGCTGAAAGATTATGGGTTCAGTCTCTGACTAACATGGTCCGATCAGCATTTAAAAATGCACCTTGCGGAACCATCAACCACTACTGTATCCTCGTTGGGGTCGCTGGAAGCCCCCAGACTGTTTGTTCTTTTCCACTTCACCCTTTACTGAAAGGGCTCATTTACCAGGATTGGGAACGTCCTGAGAAAATATTTATTCCCCCAAGAGATTTCCGGTGGTCTATCCCATGGAGGATAAGTTCATCAAAAAAAATAAATAAAAAAAAAATGGAAGGTCCCTACAGTGGACGCAGCCATCTCTTGTATGTATAAATCACTGACATGTCCAGTGGATAATGTCCAAATGTTCAAGAACCCAATAGATAAAAGATTGGAGTCCTTATGAAAATCTGCTTGGTGATACAACCAGCAGTAGCAGCTATTGGGGTCTGCTAAGCAGTGAAGGATCAGTTGAAACAGGTCTTGAGGGACTTGACAGATCAGCAGGCTTTGCCCTAGCTGATCTACCTAGAGCCTTAGGCTTTGCGGTTGACGCCATAGAGGATTCAGTCCATCAGGCCTCCCGCCTTACGCTGTCTGTAGTACATATGCGTAGGCTCCTATGGCTAAAAAACTGGTCTGCTGAAGCTCCCTGTAAAAAATGGCTGGTTAGCGTCCCGTTTCATGGTGAACGCTTATTCAGGGAAAACCTGGACAAATATATCCAGAAAATTTCCAGCGGTAAAAATACGCTCTTGCCGTTTAAAAACAGAGTTAGAGGTCCCTCTTTGAGAGGCCTGCTTCTCCAGTCCCTGGGCCATCGGCTGTGTAACAGTTCCGACGGCCTCCTCGGTCAAATCCTGGGGGTAAAAAACAGGGACAGTAGCAGGGTAATGAGAAACCCTGGGTCAGGGGAGGTACAAAACCTCCCCCAAAGTTAAATTCATTGAAGCCCCCACTCAGTCGGGTGGGGGGAGGACTCCAGTTGTTCGCAAGAGACCTGGCGGGACACGATCAAGACAGATAGGTGCTCTCCGCAGTAGGTTTGGGATACAGTTTGGAGTTAAAAGACTCTCCTCCTTCCCATTTTTGAGGTCAAACGTGCCAAGGGATCCCCGGAAGAGAGAGTCCCTCCTGTTGGCACTAGAACAACTATTGCTCCAAGGAGTAATTATGGAGGTTCCCCTGGAAGAATGAGGGTTCGGGTTTTACTCAAACCTCTTTACAGTCCCGAAGCAAACGCGGACGGGAGGCCCATATTAATTTTAAAAGGGCTATACAAATTCCTGTATATCAGGACTTTCCGATGGAGTCGATCCGATCGGTGGCCACTGCCCTACAAGGGGAGGATTGGTTAGCCGCGATCGACATCAAAGATGCTTATTTGCACATTCCCATCTTTCCAGTCCACCAAAAATTTCTACGCTTTGCAGTAGAAGGGCGCCATTTTCAGTTCAGAGCCTTACCCTTCGGTTTGGCCACAGCACCACGAGTGTCTACAAAAATTCTGGCCCTTTATTGGCCAATCTAAGAACACAAGGTGTAATGATAATGGCATATCTGGATGACTTATTGCTGATAGACCACTCAGTGAAAAAACTAGACGTGGTCGTTCACAAGACAATCAAGTATCTGGAATCTCACGGTTGGATTATCAACCGAGACAAGTCAGCCCTAAAAACCAGTCAAAAGTCTGGAATACTTGGGGCTAAGGTTGGATTCAGGCCAGAGAAAAATATTCTTGCCTCGAGGAAAGGTGTTGTCTTTGAAAGATTTGATCCACTTAGTGGGTACAAAAAAGCCAGCCGTCCATACGCCTGTATATGAGGCTGCTGGGAAAAATGGTGGCATCATTCGAAGCAGTACCCTACGGTCAATTCCATTCAAGGAATTTGCAAGGGGCCATACTGTCAGCCTGGAACAAAAAAGTTCAGGCCCTAGACTTACAATGTCCTTGTCCCCATCCGTTCGCAAGAGCCTCCGTTGGTGGTTGGTTCCCCAGAATCTGGAAAGAGGGAAATCCTTCAGTACGATTTCTTGGAAGGTGGTCACTACAGATGCCAGCCTTATAGGCTGGGGAGCAGTACTGGAGCAATGGTCTCTCCAGGGCAGATGGTCGGATGCGGAAAAGGCCCTGCCCATCAATCTCTTAGAGATACGAGCAGCCCGGTATGCCCTAGTAGCATGGACATCCAAACTCCAAGGGTCCCCTGTCAGAATGCAATCAGACAATGCCACAGCAGTGGCATATATCAATCATCAGGGGGGCACCAGGAGTCGTGCAGCCCAGAGGGAAGTAAATTACATCCTGAAATGGGCAGAAAGATATGTCCCAGCCATATCTGCGGTATTCATTCCAGGAGTGGAGAATTGGAAGGCGGACTTTATAAGTCGCCAGCAATTAGGCCCAGAGGAAGGGTCCCTTCACCCCGAGGTTTTCTGGACAATATGTCAGCGGTGGGGAACATCGGATGTAGATCTTCTAGCATCCAGATTCAACACAAAGGGGGACAGGTTTGTCTCTCGGACAAGGGATCCCCTAGCTTGCGGCTCGGATGCCCTAGTGTTCCCTTGGGATCAGTTCAAGCTGATATATGCATTCACACCGCCACAATGGTTACCTCGATTACTCCGCAGAATCAGGGTAGAAAAGAAACCAGTGATTCCGGTGGCTCCAGCGTGGCCCCGAAGAGCGTGGTACGCGGAGATTGTAAAATTTCAGTGGGGAGTCCTTGGACTCTCCCACGTCGTCCGGACCTGCTTTCGCAAGGACCGATATACCACCCTTCCTTACCAGCCCTAGGTTTGACGGCCTGGCTATTGAAGCCCACATTCTAAAAAAGAGAGGGCTCTCTAATGCTGTGGTATCTACCATGATCAATGCCAGGAAGCCGGTATCCAGGCAGATCTACTATAGAATCTGGAAGGCGTACATCGCCTGGTGTGAGGCCAAGAAATGGCATCCACGTAAATACGTAATAGGAAGGATTCTGGACTTCCTACAATGGGCTGTAGATAGGAAGCTTGCCTTGAGTACTATCAAGGGTCAGATTTCGGCCTTGTCAATATTTTTTCAAAGGCCCTTGGCTTCGCATTCACTAGTCAAAGCCTTTATACAAGGAGTGATGCGTATTAGTCCTCCGGTTAATATTCCCATATGTCCATGGGATCTAAACTTGGTTCTGTCGGTTTTACAGAAACAACCATTTGAACCATTACAGCATATTTCTTTGGTGCTTCTCACCAGGAAATTGATTTTTCTAGTAGCCATTTGTTCGGCTAAAAGAGTGTCGGAATTAGCAGCTATGTCCTGTAAAGAGCCATATCTGGTTATCCATAAGGACAAAGTAGTGTTACGTCCTCATCCAGCCTTTCTTCCTAAGGTGGTATCGAGGTTTCATTTGAACCAAGATGTGGTTCTTCCTTCTTTTTTCCCCAAACCTACTTCGGTAGAGGAAAAGTTATTTCATTCTTTGGATGTAGTAAGAGCAGTTAAAGCTTATCTAAAAGCCACTGCTCAGATTCGCAGAACGGATACTTTGTTTATTCTGCCGGAAGGCCCCAGAAAGGGTCAGGCAGCGTCAAAATCTACTTTAGCCAAGTGGATTCGACAGGTCATTATGCAAGCTTATGGCTTGAGAAGGAGACCGCCTCCGTTCAAAGTTAGAGCGCACTCCACGAGAGCAGTTGGAACTTCATGGGCAGTGCATTACCAGGCCTCCCTGGCTCAAATCTGTAAGGCCGCAACATGGTCTTCAGTACACACGTTTACTAGGTTCTACCAGGTGGACGTTAGAAGTCAGGAGGATGTCGCCTTTGGGCGCAGTGTGTTGCAGGCCGCAAAAGATCCTCATGTCTGATAGCGCTCAGCTTATATATGGTGTATCCCCCCCCTCATTTGGCATTGCTTTAGGACATCCCATTAGTAATGACTATGTCGCTCTGTGTCCCGTGATGTACGAGAAAGAAAATAGGATTTTTATAACAGCTTACCTGTAAAATCCTTTTCTTGGAGTACATCACGGGACACAGAGCTCCCGCCCCTCTTTGGGGACACTTATTGCTTTGCTACAAAACTGAGGTGCTCCCGGATGGGAGGGGCTTATATAGGGGAGGGTACTTCCGGTTTTGGAAGTTGCCAGTGCCAGCACCTGACGGTATCTATATAACCCATTAGTAATGACTATGTCGCTCTGTGTCCCGTGATGTACTCCAAGAAAAGGATTTTACAGGTAAGCTGTTATAAAAATCCTATTTTTTCTTCCTCCTATTCTTCATCATTTTCTCCTTTATTTATTTTCTTCTCCTTTTCCGTTCCTTCCGTCCTTCCTTCGTTTGTTGATTTATGCCTTCCTTCCCCTCATTTCATCTCTTCTCCTCCGCCTCCTTTTTTTTTTATCTGCCTAAAAAAAAAAAAATTATAGATACCGCGTGTGTGTGTGTGTGTGTGTGTGTGTGTGTGTATATATATATATATATATATATATATATATATATATATATATATATATATATATATATATATATATATATATATATAATCTCTATATCTCTCACAAAAGTGAGTACACCCCTCAGTCACATTTTTGTAAATATTTTATCTTTTCATGTGACAACACTGAAGAATTGACACTTTGCTACAATGTAAAGTAGTGAGTGTACAGCTTGTATAACGGTGTAAATTTGCTGTCCCCTCAAAATAACTCAACACACAGCCATTAATGTCTAAACCGCTGGCAACAAAAGTGAGTACACCCCTAAGTGAAAATGTCCAAATTGGGCCCCAAAGTGTCAATATTTTGTGTGGCCACCATTATTTTCCAGCACTGCCTTAACCTTTCGGGCATGGAAGTCACCAGAGCTTCACAGGTTGCCACTGGAGTCCTCTTCCATTTTCATGATTATGTCAGCTGTGAGACGGCATCTCAATCCTGGAAGTAGATACTGACTCTATATCAGGGGGTCTTCAAACTACTGCCCTCCAGTTGTTCTGCAACTACAATTCCCATCATGCCTAGTCATGTCTGTGAATGTCAGAGTTTTACAATGCCTCATGGGACGTGTAGTTCCGCAACAGCTGGAGGGCCGTAGTTTGAAGATTCCTGCGATGATGCCTGAGCAAAGATGGCTCGGTTCTTCTGTAGAGCAAAGCAGATGAAGGTTTTGTCAGGGGACAGTTCTGCAGTCTGTCTGAGATGTCATAAATACGTGGGAGAGTTACACTTGCAATTTGATATGCTACACTGATGAAAAAACAGCAATCGGAGCTAAAAATAGCCACTGATTACTGTATAAATGTCACTGGCAGGGAAGGGGGTTAATACTAGGGTCGAACAAGGGGTTGTGTTCCCTGGGAGGGGTTTCCAACTGTGGGGGGGATGGGACTGACTGGAGGAGGAGAGAGATCGCTATTCCTGATCACTAGGAACAGCAGATCTCTCTCTCTACTCCCCTGTCAGAACGGGGATCTGTCTGTTTACATTGACAGATCCTCGTTCTGGCTCTGTGAAGCGAACACCGGGTGGCCGGCGCACATTGCGTGCATCAGCTCCAGCGTCCCGGCGCGCGTCCCCCCCCCCTTTCGCTCTTAAAGCAGCCAACGTACAAACGTACACCCATGGCCATTCGCCCAGGAGAGCCAACCTTCCGTAGTATGACGGCGGCTGGTCGGCAAGCAGTTAAAGTGTGACATGTTGGGTATTTATTTACTCAGCAGATCTTTCACATTATGCCAAAAAATTTGCTAACTTTACCGTTCTTTGGGTTTTGTTTTTAATGCAGGAAACGCCCCCCCCCCCCCCTCAAAAAAAAATGTATTTAATAAATTGCTGCGGAAATACTGTGTGAACTAAAAAATTTGCAACGACCGCCATATATGTATTCTCTAGGGCAGGGATATGCAATTAGCGGACCTCCAGCTGTTGCAAAACTACAAGTCCCATCATGCCTCTGGGTGTCATGCTTGTGGCTGTCAGAGTCTTGCTATGCCTCATGGGACTTGTAGTTCTGCAACAGCTGGAGGTCCGCTAATTGCATATGCCTGCTCTAGGGTCCCTGTTAAAAAATATATATATAATGTTTGGGGGTTCTGAGTAATTTTCTAGAAAAACAATGATGATTTTTACATGTAGAAGTGAAGTGCCAGAATTGGCCTGGGTGGCAAGGGGTTAACACCTGTGATGTCAGTGATCACATATCTGTATAGTATGTACAATGTTTATGCAGGCCGTGTACATGTTGGATATTTTCTATAAATCGGTGTTTATCCTTTTTGTCAGATCCCTCTCCGCTCTGTCCGCCTATCACAGCGGAGTTCTCGCGCCTATGAAAATCCGTACGGAGGCTCCTGGGAACTTGCTTCTGTATGGAGGCAGCCCCACCCGTAGTGAGAAGGAACAAGTGTCCATCAGTTCATTTTATTACAAGGAGAGGGTATGTAATCATCACATCAGTCTTATCTCTATATTCACAATTACTGCCAGACAAAGTCTATTATTGGGGGGATTGAAAATTTAAACACAACAAGACTTTAAAGGTGCCAGAAACGACTACTTCACAGTTTTATATAGAGTTAATACAATGATGTTTTAACTTTTTATATATGTAATAAAATGACCTTGTAAATCTAAAAACCACCACAAAAGATTATGCGGTTTCGAACAGCAGTTCAGCAGCTTCCACTCGACATGTTTCACCCTATAGGCTTCCTCAGGAGTCTCATGAATGCTGCATATTGCTTGTACAGGATGCTCCTGGAAAAAATGTGCAAGGTCATTCGTGCGTCAGGTTTCCAGGGGAGGAGGGTCAAATCCATGAGGTATTGGTGACCATAGGAGGGACATATATATTCATTACTTTTTACGGGCTTAAAGGTGTTGTAAAGGCTGAAGGTTTTTTTATCTTAATGCATTCTATGCATTAAGAAAAAAAAAACTTTTGTGTGTAGCAGCCTCCCCAGCACCCCCCTAATTACTTACCTGAGCCCCTTCTCTCTCCAGCAATGTCCAGGACACCCCTCCTGATTGGCTGAGTCACAGCAGCGGCGCCATTGGCTCCCGTGGCTGTCAGTCAGTCAGCCAATCAGGGGGAGAGGGGGCAGGGCCAGGTCAGGGCTCCGTGTCTGAATGTCTGATCCCCCACCCAGATCTGCCCGCACTCAGCCTCCACAGTGACGCCCCCTCCCACACTTGCCCCTCCATGGTGACGGTCTCTCCCCATCCCCCCCGCACTCACCCCTCCATTTCTTCCTCAGCTTCTCCTCCAGGCCTACCAGATCCGTTCCGATTGGCCAGGAGGAGAAGTCAGAAGGCAATAGCGAAAATGTATTTGCTATTGTCACAAGTGGGTGGGTTCGAGGTGCAATGCTCGGCTCCCTGAGCCCAACCTTTTCTTTTTCGTACATCACGGGACACAGAGCGACATAGTCATTACTAATGGGTTATATAGTTACCGTCAGGTGCTGGCACTGGCAACTTCCAA
This sequence comes from Rana muscosa, assembly GCA_029206835.1. Lineage (NCBI taxonomy): Eukaryota > Metazoa > Chordata > Amphibia > Anura > Ranidae > Rana > Rana muscosa. The sequence goes on from CM055119.1 coordinate 300,747,578, forward strand.
AACCGGAAGTACCCTCCCCTATATAAGCCCCTCCCATCCGGGAGCACCTCAGTTTTTTGCCAGTGTCTAAGGTGTTGGCCAAGAAGAAACATGTGTTTTTCACTGAGCTTGCGTACAGGTTCTTTTGGGCCTCAGTAAGCTATTCCGGATCCGACCAAAAAAAGCTTCATAGCTAAACGGTCGGTACCCGGGCCTTGCAGAGAAGAGCAAGGTTCTGCCTGTAATGCTTCTCTTAGGAGAGCTGGACCTTGGGATCCAGAGCTCTGGTCATACCCACGACCAAGATGTTTTCTGTGCAGGGTGCTATACAGGTCCAGGGGAGTGGAATCCTTGGGAACCCGGTCCCTGAAGGTTTGATTACAATGCCTGCCGTGATAGGTGAAGTTTGGGCTTTTGTGGACCAAACAAAGTCCTGCGGCGGGGAACAGGTAAGTGGGGGCCCCCAGGAACTTGGTTCTATTGGGGGACCCCCAAGCCTAATTTGTCTTTCTGTCTGTTACCTAACGGTATTCCCGCTAATATCTGTGCATGCCTGTAACTACTAAAAAAATGTAATAATTTTTAATGGTGGTCAAGAAAAAAAAAAAAAAAGGAATGTTTTTTTATATATGTTTAGTATATTAAACTGCGGTACCTGTGTTTGTCCACTAGAGGCCGCTGTGGAATGTTTTTCTTGTCATATGGACTAGTTTCTTCTCAGAGAACAAAGTCCAGGCAGCTGGTGAGTTCTCCTACAGGAAACTGTTTCCTCTGCCATGTTGCAGTGTTCGTCTATCCCCCGGCCTGCGGCAAAGGGGGCCCTGGCTCCTGTCCCTGGTTTCCATGTTTGAAAATTAGCGCCGAGGCGCACGTGGCCGCGCGCGTGCGCGTGCACGCGCCTCTATATATAGAGGTGGCCGGAAAAAGGGGCGGGGCCTGGGGGATGACGCTCTGTGCGCGCCGCAGCGCTTCTGCGCATGTGCGGGCGTCCCAGCAGGTTTTTAAAAAGCCACATTATTGCAGTAAGCTGGCTATGAAGTACAGAGACAGAGCTGGCAACATTTAAAGGCATACAGCAAGCGGTTGATACAGGCATCCCCTAGAAAGGCACATTAGTAGACACCAACTGTTATATAGCAGCAATTGTGCTAGACTATTCTCAGTAAAAGTGGTGTATTACGGCTGGAATACCTCAGCTTTAGGCTTAGGAATATGCCGTCCAGTAGCTCCGGAACTGAATCTTCCAGGAAGCGAAGGGGGTCTCATCGGGCTCTGAGGATCTTGGGCATACTCCTGCTGCACCAGTCTCCCCTGAAGTTCAGAGGTAAGTGACCGTAGAGACCCCGCAGGGGTACTTGGTACTGTGGCTGTCCTCAGTCACCTGCTCCTGTGTATGTAACAGAGGAGGTTTTTTCCTCAGCTCTGGGAGGATTAGAGAGAGATTGTCAAAATTTATCGCTGCCTCCCTGTCAGGGAAAGCACGCCCGATCTCCGTCTCCTCCTTCAGAGTGCCTGTTAGCAGTGCAACAGTCCCATACAGGGATCGACCTGCCTGAAGGGGATCAGGATAAGGTTGATTCTGTTATAGAGGAATCAACAGTGGGGGAACCTTTTCTCAGCATCTCAAGCTGAAAGATTATGGGTTCAGTCTCTGACTAACATGGTCCGATCAGCATTTAAAAATGCACCTTGCGGAACCATCAACCACTACTGTATCCTCGTTGGGGTCGCTAGAAGCCCCCAGACTGTTTGTTCTTTTCCACTTCACCCTTTACTGAAAGGGCTCATTTACCAGGATTGGGAACGTCCTGAGAAAATATTTATTCCCCCAAGAGATTTCCGGTGGTCTATCCCATGGAGGATAAGTTCATCAAAAAAAAAAAAAAAAAATGGAAGGTCCCTACAGTGGACGCAGCCATCTCTTGTATGTATAAATCACTGACATGTCCAGTGGATAATGTCCAAATGTTCAAGAACCCAATAGATAAAAGATTGGAGTCCTTATGAAAATCTGCTTGGTGATACAACCAGCAGTAGCAGCTATTGGGGTCTGCTAAGCAGTGAAGGATCAGTTGAAACAGGTCTTGAGGGACTTGACAGATCAGCAGGCTTTGCCCTAGCTGATCTACCTAGAGCCTTAGGCTTTGCGGTTGACGCCATAGAGGATTCAGTCCATCAGGCCTCCCGCCTTACGCTGTCTATAGTACATATGCGTAGGCTCCTATGGCTCAGAAACTGGTCTGCTGAAGCTCCCTGTAAAGAATGGCTGGTTAGCGTCCCATTTCATGGTGAACGCTTATTCAGGGAAAACCTGGACAAATATATCCAGAAAATTTCCAGCGGTAAAAATACGCTCTTGCCGGTTAAAAGCAGAGTTAGAGGTCCCTCTTTAAGAGGCCTGCTTCTCCAGTCCCTGGGGCATCGGCTGTGTAACAGTTCCGACGGCCTCCTCGGTCAAATCCCGGGGGTAAAAAACAGGGACAGTAGCAGGGTAATGAGAAACCCTGGGTCAGGGGAGGTACAAAACCTCCCCCAAAGTTAAATTCATTGAAGCCCCCACTCAGTCGGGTGGGGGGAGGACTCCAGTTGTTCGCAAAGAGACCTGGCGGGACACGATCAAGACAGATAGGTGCTCTCCGCAGTAGGTTTGGGATACAGTTTGGAGTTAAAAGACTCTCCTCCTTCCCATTTTGAGGTCAAACGTGCCAAGGGATCCCCGGAAGAGAGAGTCCCTCCTGTTGGCACTAGAACAACTATTGCTCCAAGGAGTAATTATGGAGGTTCCCCTGGAAGAATGAGGGTTCGGGTTTTACTCAAACCTCTTTACAGTCCCGAAGCAAACGCGGATGGGAGGCCCATATTAATTCTAAAAAGGGCTATACAAATTCCTGTATATCAGGACTTTCCGATGGAGTCGATCCGATCGGTGGCCACTGCCCTACAAGGGGAGGATTGGTTAGCCACGATCGACATCAAAGATGCTTATTTGCACATTCCCATCTTTCCAGTCCACCAAAAATTTCTACGCTTTGCAGTAGAAGGGCGCCATTTTCAGTTCAGAGCCTTACCCTTCGGTTTGGCCACAGCACCAAGAGTGTTCACAAAAATTCTGGCCCTTTATTGGCCAATCTAAGAACACAAGGTGTAATGATAATGGCATATCTGGATGACTTGTTGCTGATAGACCACTCAGTGAAAAAACTAGACGTGGTCGTTCACAAGACGATCAAGTATCTGGAATCTCACGGTTGGATTATCAACCGAGACAAGTCAGCCCTAAAAACCAGTCAAAAGTCTGGAATACTTGGGGCTAAGGTTGGATTCAGGCCAGAGAAAAATATTCTTGCCTCGAGGAAAGGTGTTGTCTTTGAAAGATTTGATCCACTTAGTGGGTACAAAAAAGACAGCCGTCCATACGCCTGTATATGAGGCTGCTGGGAAAAATGGTGGCATCATTCGAAGCAGTACCCTACGGTCAATTCCATTCAAGGAATTTGCAAGGGGCCATACTGTCAGCCTGGAACAAAAAAGTTCAGGCCCTAGACTTACAATGTCCTTGTCCCCTTCCGTTCGCAAGAGCCTCCGTTGGTGGTTGGTTCCCCAGAATCTGGAAAAAAGGAAATCCTTCAGTCCGATTTCTTGGAAGGTGGTCACTACAGATGCCAGCCTTATAGGCTGGGGAGCAGTACTGGAGCAATAGTCTCTCCAGGGCAGATGGTCGGATGCAGAAAAGGCCCTGCCCATCAATCTCTTAGAGATACGAGCAGCCCGGTATGCCCTAGTAGCATGGACATCCAAACTCCAAGGGTCCCCTGTCAGAATTCAATCAGACAATGCCACAGCAGTGGCATATATCAATCATCAGGGGGGCACCAGGAGTCGTGCAGCCCAGAGGGAAGTGAATTACATCCTGAAATGGGCAGAAAAATATGTCCCAGCCATATCTGCGGTATTCATTCCAGGAGTGGAGAATTGGAAGGCGGACTTTCTAAGTCGCCAGCAATTAGGCCCAGAGGAAGGGTCCCTTCACCCCGAGGTTTTCTGGACAATATGTCAGCGGTGGGGAACATCGGATGTAGATCTTCTAGCATCCAGATTCAACGCAAAGGGGGACAGGTTTGTCTCTCGGACAAGGGATCCCCTAGCTTGCGGCTCGGATGCCCTAGTGTTCCCTTGGGATCAGTTCAAGCTGATATATGCATTCACACCGCCACAATGGTTACCTCGATTACTCCGCAGAATCAGGGTAGAAAAGAAACCAGTGATTCCGGTGGCTCCAGCGTGGCCCCAAAGAGCGTGGTACGCGGAGATTGTAAAATTTCAGTGGGGAGTCCTTGGACTCTCCCACGTCGTCCGGCTTTCGCAGGGACCGATATACCACCCTTCCTTACCAGCCCTAGGTTTGACGGCCTGACTATTGAAGCCCACATTCTAAAAAAGAGAGGGCTCTCTAATGCTGTGGTATCTACCATGATCAATGCCAGGAAGCCGGTATCCAGGCAGATCTACTATAGAATCTGGAAGGCGTACATCGCGTGGTGTGAGGCCAAGAAATGGCATCCACATAAGTACGTAATAGGTAGGGTTCTGGACTTCCTACAGTGGGCTGTAGATAGGAAGCTTGCCTTGAGTACTATCAAGGGTCAGATTTCGGCCTTGTCAATATTTTTTCAAAGGCCCTTGGCTTCGCATTCACTAGTCAAAGCCTTTATACAAGGAGTGATGCGTATTAGTCCTCCGGTTAATATTCCCATATGTCCATGGGATCTAAACTTGGTTCTGTCGGTTCTACAGAAACAACCATTTGAACCATTACAGCATATTTCCTTGGTGCTTCTCACCAGGAAATTGATTTTTCTAGTAGCCATTTGTTCGGCTAAAAGAGTATCGGAATTAGCAGCTATGTCCTGTAAGGAGCCATATCTGGTTATCCATAAGGACAGAGTAGTGTTACGTCCTCATCCAGCCTTTCTTCCTAAGGTGGTATCGAGGTTTCATTTGAACCAAGATGTGGTTCTTCCTTCTTTTTTCCCCAAACCTACTTCGGTAGAGGAAAAGTTATTGCATTCTTTGGATGTAGTAAGAGCAGTTAAAGCTTATCTAAAAGCCACTGCTCAGATTCGCAGAACGGATACTTTGTTTATTCTGCCAGAAGGCCCCAGAAAGGGTCAGGCAGCGTCAAAATCTACTTTAGCCAAGTGGATTCGACAGGTCATTATGCAAGCTTATGGCTTGAGAAGGAGACCGCCTCCGTTCAAAGTTAGAGCGCACTCCACGAGAGCAGTTGGAACTTCATGGGCAGTGCATCACCAGGCCTCCCTGGCTCAAATCTGTAAGGCCGCAACGTGGTCTTCAGTTCACACGTTTACTAGGTTCTACCAGGTGGACGTTAGAAGTCAGGAGGATGTCGCCTTTGGGCGCAGTGTGTTGCAGGCCGCAAAAGATCCTCATGTCTGATAGCGCTCAGCTTATATATGGTGTATCCCCCCCCTCATTTGGCATTGCTTTAGGACATCCCATTAGTAATGACTATGTCGCTCTGTGTCCCGTGATGTACGAAAAAGAAAATAGGATTTTTATAACAGCTTACCTGTAAAATCCTTTTCTTGGAGTACATCACGGGACACAGAGCTCCCACCCCTCTTTTGGGGACACTTATTGCTTTGCTACAAAACTGAGGTGCTCCCGGATGGGAGGGGCTTATATAGGGGAGGGTACTTCCGGTTTTGGAAGTTGCCAGTGCCAGCACCTGACGGTAACTATATAACCCATTAGTAATGACTATGTCGCTCTGTGTCCCGTGATGTACTCCAAGAAAAGGATTTTACAGGTAAGCTGTTATAAAAATCCTATTTTTCAAGCCAATTAGAGCCTCAGGTTCTAATCATGTGGCTTATAAAAAACAAAAAAAACTTGTATAAATGTTGCAGAGAGGACACAAACACAGCCCGCTGTTCTCTATGGGGCGGTCAGATGGAAACGGACCGCCTGTCCAGTTCCATCAGATACCATCCATTTTTGTTTTTTTTCCATGTAGGTCCACATGCATGTCCTTGAGCCAACACTGTCTGCATTCGGGGTCATGTACCCACATCCACACGGATGTCAAATTGGGAACAGCAGCTATGCCTGTGCAGCCAGGGCATCCCAATTGACATAACTGTGACTGCCTGCACGGTAAACATGGCCCCCCCCCCATGGGCGTACACTTTAGTATGCCACATGTGAGCAATGCTTTAGTAGCAATTTAGCAGGAATTTTGTAAGTTACGTTACGTTTATGTGCACTATTAATTTTAGTGTGTTTTTAGCCAAAATATTTTTTTTAAAAACATTTGCGCAAATATCGCGCTGCCTTTTTAAGAATCAGTAGCACCTTCTTTTATTATTCTACTGCCCATGTGCTTTCAATGTATGGTTTGGGGGGTCTTTTACAGACTCTGAAAGCTGTAAGTGAAAAAATGAATACCCCCAGATTTTTTGAGAATTTTTTGGGTACGTTCGATTTTCACAATTTTTCAGTTTGAAATTTACAAATATTTATTAACTCCATACAGGTTAAGCTTTTATTTTTAGTAGGGATTTAGCAGGAATTTTGTAAATTTAGCTATGTATTTATCTGCTAATAATGCTTTTAGTGTGTTTTTTTTTTTTTTTTTTGCAAATATATTGGTTTGATAAACATTTGCACAAATACTGCGGGGTCTAAAATATCAGTAGCACTTTTTTTCTAGACGTCACATGCTTTCAGAAAATGTATGGTTTTGGGGTTCTTTCACAAATTCTGAAAGCTGTAAGGGAAAAGCGAAAACCTTCAGATTTTTGTTAGAAATTTTGGACTTTCGCGTCTTTTCAGTTTTCACAATTTCGCAAAAAGGCGCAATTTAAAAGTTACAAATATTTATTTTATTAACTCAATGCAGGTTAAGCTTTAAAATTTTAGTAGGAATTTTGTAAAATTTGCTGTGTAATTTATCGGCTAATCATGATTTTAGTGTTTTGTTTTTTTAGCAAAAATATTGATTTGATAAACATTTGGGCAAATATCGTGGGACCTTAGAAATCAGTAGAACCTTCCTTTTTATTCTACTGATCATGTTCTTTCAGAAAATGTATGGTTTGGGGGGGGGGGGGGGCTCTTACAAACTTTGAAGGCTATACAGGTGAAACTCGAAAAATTTGAATATCGTGCAAAAGTGCAGCATGGATAATAAACTAGGTGAAAAACATAAACCAATATAGTGATCAAATAAGTGCAAATGAATAGACACAAATAAGACACAATAGACACAAATAATACTTATACTATGTGCTAAAAATAGTCCACATAAGGTTCCTGTAATTCAGTAAACAACCATAAAATATATGAAGACAAAAGCAAGCAAAAAAAGTTAATAAATGTGGATATCCAGTGAAGGGTTTCAGGTGTAGAAGCATGGATATGATCAATCACCATTTGTGCTGCCCGCGACTTCAGATATAAATGGAGGCTTACCAGAAAGCCTGGACCGCCCTTACACAGGGTCGTCCAACAAGGCTCAGTAGAGTGACGGGATCCTCGCTGGAAAGTTGGAAGCTTCCTTCACAAATGACCCGATGAATGCATCGATCAAAGGCGTACTTTAAGAAAACCTTCTCATATTGCTTTTCTAAGCCTTGTCCCCCACACTACAGCAATCGGGCAGTAAATAGAAAGCAAATAAAAAAATTAAACAGGACGTGACACCCGATTTTCTCCAATCAGCCTTTCGTTGCTCTGAAGGAAAAGCTGTTTGTCTGTGTCAATGTTCACAGCTCATGAAAACCCCAAATCCACAATCTCAGAAAATTCGAATATTGTGAAAAGGTGCAATATTCTAGGCTCAAAGTGTCCCACTCTAATCAGCTAATTAAGCCATAACACCTGCAAAGGGTTCCTGAGCCTTTAAATGGTCTCTCAGTCTGGTTCAGTAGGAATCACAATCATGGGAAAGACTGCTCACCTGACAGTTGTGCAGAAAACCATCATTAACACCCTCCATAAGGAGGGAAACCCTCAAAAGGTAATTGCAAAAGAAGTTGAATGTTCCCAAAGTGCTGTATCAAAGCACATTAATAGAAAGTTATGTGGAAGGGAAAAGTGTGGAAGAAAAAGGTGCACAAGCAGCAGGGATGACCGCAGCCTGAAGAGGATTGTCAGGAAAAGGCCATTCAAAAGTGTTGGGGACTTACACAAGGAGTGGACTGAGGCTGGAGTCAGTGCATCAAGAGCCACCACACACAGACGGATCCTGGACATGGGCTTCAAATATCGTACTCCTCTTGTCAAGCCTCCTGAACAACAAACAACATCAGAAGCGTCTTACCTGGGCTAAAGAAAAACACACCTGGTCTGGTGCTCAGTGGTCCAAAGTCCTCTTTTTCTGATGAGAGCGAATTTTGCATCTCATTTGGAAAGCAAGGAGCCCGAGTATGGAGGAAGAATGGAGAGGCACACACTGCAAGATGCTTGAAGTCCATTGTGAAGTTTTCACAGTTTGTGGTGATTTGGGGAGCCGTGTCATCTGCTGGTGTTGGTCCACTGTGCTTCATTAAGTCTGGGGTCACCGCAGCCGTCTACCAGGAGATTTTGGAGCACTTCATGCTTCCTTCCACAGACAAGCTCTATGGGGATGCTGACTTCATTTTCCAGCAGGAATTGGCACCTGCCCCACACTGCCAAAAGCACAAAAACCTGGTTCAATGACCGTGGGATTACTGAGCTTGATTGGCCAGCAAACTCGCCCCACCTGAACATCATAGAGAATCTATGATAGAGAATCTATGGGGCATTGCCAAGAGAAAGATGAGAGACATCAGCCCGAAAAATGTAGAAGAGCTGAAGGCCGCTATTGAAGCATCCTGGTCTTCCATAACACCTCAGCATTGCCTCCATAACACCTCAGCATTGCCTCCATGCCACGCCGCATTGAGGGACCCAAACCAAGTACTGAGTACATATGCAGCTTCTACTTTTCACAGGTCCTATATTGTTCTATGTACATTCCTTGTTTTATTGATTGCATGTAATATTCTAATCTTCTGAGATTGTGGATTTGGGGTTTTCATGAGCTATAAGCCATAATCATCACAATTATGACAAATCACGCCTTGAACTATCTTGTATATTAGTTTCACCTTTTTTTTAAGTTGCGTTAGTGAAATAAATGAACTTTTGCACGATATTCAAATTTTTCGAGTTTCACCTGTAAGTGAAAAAGCAATGGAAAAACTGCAAAAATGGTCAGGCCACCTGAGTGTACACAGTGGAGCACAGGGCCTGGCAGCGAAATGGTTAATCCATTTTGGAATAAGGCTGTAACATAACAAAATGTAAAAAAAGTGAAGAGCTGTGAATACTTTCCGGATGCAGTGTATATAGTTACACTGATCCAATCTGGTCCAATCTGGATCAATGGAAGTGTAAAAATATACCATATCTGAAATTCATCTTTATCCACAATAAGTATTAAGTCTAGGTCTCCCCCCCCCATGTGAAAAAGTTCACTTTCCTAAATCATAACGGCAAATGTGTCGCAAGAGGAATTTGGCCTTGTTGGTTACTATTGGATGGGAGAGATTAAACTGAGCCTCAATGGCCAATCAGACAATTTTCTTGCCATTTTCTTGATTTGTTTTTTTTTTTCTTTTGTCCCCCTCTCCTGTATCTTCTCCTCACTTTGCTTCCTTTTCCTCGTCTTCTGATTGCGCAGACAACCCCGCTGTCTGCACGCCGGCGCTGGTCCATCCAAGTGATTAACGACTTCCCGGTATTGTGCCCTCTGCTGAGTTAACCCAACTTGTGTTCCCTGCACATCTCTATGAATAGTCAGAGAATCCAAGATCACAATTCTGTCTCTGGTACAGCGTGTAATGAAGTCCTTGCAGTGGTCGATTGTCTGCGCTGAACTTTACAACTTGCCCGTAAACTGCCTACCAGGACTTTGCCTATTCAGAGCTCTTGAATGAAAAAGTGATTATACCTCCTAATAACCCCATCAAGGCAGACTTATGCCTCCGTGCTTTCTTGGCACCTCCCCATTCCCTTTTGATCTTTTTCTCCATTGTACTAACAAAGTGACCTTCCCCATATGACCGCGTTTGGGCCTCCAAGTGCAAGTTGCCAGGCCCAAATGCCGTCCTGTGGGAGAGCTGTTGCATCCCCAGGGTGGACTCCTGTAGAGAGGCGGCAGTGAGAGGGAGCTTGGATCAGTGAGTTAGCCTAGTTGGTGGGCTACCAGGAGTCATTTAGGTTGATTTACTAAAAGGGGTTGTAAACCTTCATGTTTTTTCACCTTAATGCATCCCATGCATTAAGGTGAAAAAACACCTTGCGGTGTCCGGCCCCCCTATTTTACTTTCCTGAGCCCCGAATTTCTGTGGTCGCGAACCTGCGTCGTTCTCCCCATGGCTGATCGGCTCTTCATTGGATAGATTGATAGCAGCACAGCCATTGGCACCCTCTTCTGTCAATCAAATTCAATGGTGCCGGAGGCGGGGCCGAGTCATACAATCAGTGGCTATGGACGCCGATTGTATGAAACGGGAGCGCGCCCGCAAGTTAACCCCCTCGAGAGAGAGCTTCCCAGAGGGGGTTATCTCTTGCGGGGAGGAGCTGCGAGGGCCGCCGTGGGACCCCAGAAGAGGAGGATCGGGGCCACTCTGCAAAACGAACTGCACAGTGGAGGTAAGTATGACATGTTTGTTATTTAAAAAAAAAAAAAAAGTGAACCTTTCAATATCACTTAAAGGCAAATAGGCTGTGCACTCTACAAATGCAGAACTTCGTAAATATGGGTAAACTTCACTTTGCAAATACCGAATCGTGTACAAGAAAAAAAAAACGCATGTTTGCTTGCACATGATTGGATGATGGAAGTTAGCAGAGCTTCCCCTCATTTACTAAGCTCTGGAGCAACTGCACTTGCAGCATTCACAGTCTATTTGCCTTTAGTAAATCCCACCCCATTGTCACCCCTGCCCTGAATTAACAAATGACCTGTGTCCTGCTCAAAAACAGGTGAATAGATGCTACTACCCCGCCCCCCACTATCGGATATGCATACGAATAAGCGCAGAAAACATTAACATAGTAAATTTAAGTGTAGATATTGTAGACATTCAATGTACTTTTAAAGCGGAGTTCCATCCAAAATTGGAACTTTCGCTCATCGGATTCCCCCCCCCCCCGGGTGCCACAATTGGCACCTTTCGGGGGGGGGGGGGACAGGATGCCTATACAGGCATCCTTTCCCACTTCCGGGAGTCCGGGCCGTGACGTCAGCACGGGGCTCCGTCCCCCGGCCACCGAGCCAGTAGGAGAGAGGAGCGGCCCTTGCAAATGCGCAGTAGGGC